>CANXYI010947544.1:0-10851 GCA_948208565.1 Hura crepitans | reverse complement strand
TGGACTTATGCCATGTAGGTCCATACGGACTTAGGTTTTAGGTTACTTACCTTGTTGCTTAAGCCTGTCTCTAGTTATCATCATAGGCTCTAAAAGGTGAATAGGTCTATACCGCTGGGGTGTACCATAAGGGCTTCACCCCCGCACCCCTATTAGAATAAATGTCGAGTTTCGGGCATGGGCTTATTGGCCCAAGCCCTCAGCTTCCGCCATAGATTCCCATTTTCTCCATAATTTTAGTCGCACCATGAGCTTTTTAGGTCGAGTCAAAGTCCAAATACATAAGAAAGTCTTAGATCCCAAAATCAAGGTGTCTATAACCACCATAACATCATGTAAACTAACATACCAAAATCATGCATTGCAAGGAATAATGACATATATATTTTTCAGGTAATAATACCCTTATACACATATAGACTTATAATAACACATCATAACAGCCCACATTCTTTTTCTGAGTCATATTAACATATAATCCCTATTTATCACCTTAATAATGATAATAAACACATTTAAGCATGTCAAAACCAATTTTTATGTCATTAGGCCTTATTATATCCATATGTCACATTGATACCATTTAACATATAATCTCAATTTATGCATCTTTAAGCCTTTTTAATTATTTAACTAATGCCCATATTAATAAGAAAACTAACCAAGACTTGGTAATAGAATTACTTAGGCCCAAAGGCAATTGTACCCATATGTACATATACTTATGCTCGAAGGCTCTCGCATCTCTAGATGCATATAACTTAGGCTCGAAGGCTCTCACATTCTGTAAATGCGTAACACTTAGGCTCGAAGACTTTCATACCCTTAAGGTACATAAATCTTAGGCTTAAAGTCTCTTGTGCCCATTGGTATGTAATCTTAGGCCTCAAGGCTCTCACATCCTTATATGCATAAATAAACTTAATCTCAAAGGCTCTCAAGCTTGTAGGCATGTAGATCAATGACCAGTAAGTCTCATAACTAAAGGTATGCTAGCAGCCACTACAATCCTAGTTGATCGGTCAACCTATCAAAATTAGGTTGTCTAACTATAAAGGCATTACTAAATATTTCATTATATGTCAAATTAACAAATTTCACTTTTTATATTATTATATTCCTTTAAAATCACCATTAGCCTCAATGCACTATTGCATGGCCTACACATACACATTTGGCCAACTTTGGCCTATTGATGTCCATTACACTTGTAGGATCCATTTTTGAGGTGTAATGGCATTGAAACACACACCATCTCAATATGTCACATAAAGACACAAATATCGATACAAATGTTAATTTCATGGCATTTTCCATATTTACCTTCAATTAGTCATACCTTGCCTCATCTTGCAAGTATAACACACACACACACACACACACACACACACACACATATATATATATATCCATTATATGTTAAAAGTCCATTTTAAGCAAATTATCACATTGCATTCATGCACATACAATGCTTTCAAATCGATAAGAACATGCACACACATGATACACACTTATCAATTCAAGTAGGCATAATGCCACACATTTATGTATTAAATCATTGCAAGGCATTTTATCACACTTTATATATATATTCACAACATAATACACATATCTTAATCACACAAAATGCCAAACTACACTTTTGAGCACAACAACACATTATTAAAGGCATATGCAATACTGAACCACATAATGCGTTATGACCAACAATTCAACATAATTGAGCATATAAGTGCTAAAACATCTTAAATAATTTACATAACACACTTATATAACACAATTCGTCATAATTTCCTAATCATAGCATTTATTTCTCTTTTACGCATTAAATCACATTTATTTCTAATATGGCATAATGTAATTAGTACAATAAATACAAAATTTGGCCAAATTAAAGTGATTACATATACCCAACAAGGTCGTATGGGACCCCTAAAGGTGGCCTAATGCTTCTCCTTGCCTTAGAAGGCTTGGGTTATTGTTTTGCCTGTAAATACAAAAGGGTACAAAAATCAAATTTTAATATAGCATAATCCATTAGTTGAAAAAATATTCCAAGCCTAGATATGTGCTCTACAACACCGAAGAAACCAGTGAAAAATAAAATTTGTAGAAAAAGAAAACTTAAGACAAAGAAAGTTATTATTCACCTCACTTTTCTTCTCAATTTTTCTCTTAAAATACTCTGCCATTTCAGATGATTTTGGTGTCAACGAACTTGTCTCAGAATGCTCATCATTTCGGGTATAATTATGTAGAGTGGGTTGGCTTGTGGAGGAAGAAATCAATATGAGAAAGTGAGAGAGGGAAGGGAAGGAAAATGGAGGAGGAATGAGTGGAGGATGGTTGCTTATGGTATGAATAAGGAGGAATTTAATTTCTCCCTATTTATACCTTTAAAAAATAATTTTTCCTTCCTTTAAAAAATTATTATAAATGATAGAGAAGCCATTTTTCTTCCTTTCCTATCCCAAAAATTCCATAAATCCAATCCCTAAATTCTCCTAAAATCTCGAGCCTAAATTCCAATAATAATGAATAATTAATATATTTTATGTCCCAAAAATTGGGTAAAAATAGTTCTCATACTTGAAATATTTCGATTCCAAAGCCATTGGACTATTCAAAAAATTTGAGTATCAAGCTATAATATTTTCAGATTATTTTGAGCAACTTTTTATTTATTTTACCATTCAGCTTTACCTACGGCACTATTCATAGGACACTGTCGTAAAATCTTAATTAGAATTTTTAACCATTCGAACGACTTTGGATTGGCTTCAAACTTTGCTCAAAATTATCTTGTAATTAATACTCCCCTTAGGTATGATTAGTGTGACTCAAGTTTTGGGAAGCACTATTCATCTCGGGAAGTACTATTCATGAAAGTCTGGATTTTCGGGTTGTTACATTAAATCTTCATGAAATAAATCAATTCCACATAGCAAAAATAATCACAATGTGACCCCCAAGACTACTCACACCTTCAATTTCCCTTTATCTCAAGCATTTTCATTTTCTCAATTACTCATTACACACTCAAAATTTAAAAATTCACACAAATCAAAGAAAAACATCAAACGACAAAATGAAAGAATAAATATAATCTTGGGTACCTAGGGAACATGGATGATTTTCAAAAATTCTTACCCGAACCGAAAATGGTTGTTATTCATTATAACTAAAATCGAGCCAAATCTTTCATTTTCTTTCAATTTTCTAACTTCTCATAAGTTATAGAGGTCATGGAGGCATCTAAGATTAGATCAATCAAGACAAATGAGCCTTAAATGATGGATTGAAGAGCAAAAATTGAGGGGAGGAGTGGAGAAAGTCGTTGGCTTCTTAAGGGGTGGAGGAGATGATGGTTTGACTAAGTTTATATGTTTTGACACAATTTATATCCCAAAATTCAATTATTATTTTATCCATTTTTCTCTTCTTTCTCTTTAATTTTTCCTCTTCTTTTAAGCTTCATTTAATTTCAATTAATCATTCAAAAAATCACTTAATTATGGCCTGCCAATCCTCTAAAAATTAGAACTCAAAAAATGTGAAAAACCAAATTATTACACTATTTTATGTTACCCAATTTTTAGATAAAATACTTCCCAACCTCTAAAAATTCTAATTCAAATGCTAATAGGCTAATTAGAATTTTTGAGTATCAAGTCATATATGTCTCATAATTTTTTGAGCAATTTTTAAATTATTTTATGCTTCAGCTTTGCTTGGATCACTATTAACAATACATTGCCACAAAAATTTTATTAACTAATCAAATAACTTCTAACTAATTTCAAACTTTGCCCAAATTTATTTTATCACTAATAATTTTATCCGGTAGCTTTAATGAATCTCGAGTTTTAGGAATACTATTTATCTTAGGAATATACTATTCACAAAAATCGAGATTTTTAGGTCATTATAGAATTCTATTAGAAGAAATAGTCCTTTGGCTAAAGAGCTTCCAGTACTTTTTAGATATCTGATAAGAAGTATAAAGGGAATTAGTTTGTGGCACCATAATATACAAAAAAAGTAGGGCTAGTCCCAAAAGATAGTGTAAAGCAACAAGGGCAATACTAGGTAGCAATCTCAGGCTACTAGTACAATAGTTTCAATAGGTAAGAGTAGCTAGATACCTTATTGTTAGGCTAACATAAGAGATATAGAGGAGAGTGCTAAAATCTAAAGTCAGGAGTATGTTTTTCTTATGGGTCACTGAATCATTTCCATATAGATTATCCGAAGAAAGTTAATGCTAGATAAGGATCTGAACATATCTCTATCAAATGTCAAAAAGGAGATCAAGGAGAGAGAGCAAATAGAGGTCAAAGGGATAAAATAGAGACTTGAGTTAAGCATAGAGCTGCTACCAAGCAGTATGCCATTAGAGCTAAGGAGGAGATTGATTCACCAAATGTCATTACTAGTGCTTTTCTTTTCTTTGACTCACCTATTTTGGCTTTGATAGATTTAAGGTCTACACGCTAATATAAATGCATAACATGAGCATGAGATTGGGGGTTAGACTTTAAGTTTCTTGACTTAGAGAATTTGGTTAGCGATCCCATAGGTTAGCATGTCATTATAAATAAAGTTTGCAAAAAGTGTCCTTTAATGGTTAAACGGCACAAGTTTTTTGCTGAGCTCATCGAGTAACCATTTGATTAATTTAACCTAATATTAGGCATGCACTAGTTATCCAAGTATCAATCCCTGGTAGATTATAAGTTAAAGAGTATAACTCTTACAGCTAAAAATGGGTATGAGATCATAGTTTTAGGTGAGAGGACTAACTTTTTATCTATTATCATATTAGCTATGATAGCATGACATATGATAAAGAATGGTTATCATGCTTTCTCAACACATGTTTATGGTACTAGCAGAGGTGAACAGGATGCTAGTCACATATTGGTAGTATCAGAGTTTATAGATGTTTTTTTTAAGAGCTGCTTAGTTTACCACTAGAATAAGAAGTCAAGTTCAATATTGAGGTTTTACCTAGCACTACTTCGATATCCATAGCTCTAAATCAAATGGCTCTGATAGAGCTAATAGAGTTACAGATTCAACTTCAAGAGTTGCTTGATAAGGGCTTTATAAAATTGAGCATGTCACTATAAAGAGCACCGATTCTATTTGACCATATATAAATTATAGATAAATGAACAAAGTGACTATTAAGAATAAGTATCCCTTTCCATAGATAAAAGACTTATTTGATTAGCTTAGAGGAGCTGAAGTGTTTTTTAAGATTGATTTAAGGCATGGTTATTATCAATTAAGGGTGAAAGATTGTGATATGGCAAAGATAGCTTTTAGAATGAGATACGACCACTATGAGTTTTTGTTTATGCCATTTAGGCATACTAATGCTCTTACATTTTTTATAGAACTTATTAATTATGTGTTTAGACAATATCTTGATCAATTTGTAGTGGTTTTTATCAATGACATCCTGGTCTATTCAAAGAGTAAAAAAGAACATGAATACCATCTAAGGATAGTTTTACAAATTTTCAGAGAATAATGCTATATGCTAAGCTTAGCAAATGTGAGTTCTAACTTAGTGAAGTGTCTTTTCCTAGGCACATAGCTTCTATAGAGGGGATTCTTATTGATTTTAGTAAGATTGAGATACTTATAGAGTGGAAGCCACCTAAGAACACTAAAGAGATTAGGAGTTTCCATAGTTTGGCAAGGTATTATAGACAGTTTGTTAAGGGTTTTTCTTTGATAACAACTCTTATTATTCTTTTATTAAGAAAGGATGTTAAGTTTGTATGGGATAATAGATGTCAAGAGTGTTTTGACAAGCTTAAGGTGATGTTGATAAAAGTACCCATTCTTATTCAATTAGTTCCTTGAAAGGCGATATTGATAGGAGCACCCATCTCATAATATGTTGGGTTATGTTCTAATATAGGATAAAAAGGTTATTGGTTATGCATCGAGGCAACTGAAGCCATATGAGAAGAACTAAAATACTCATCTAGAGCTTATAACTATTGTGTTTGCTCTAAAAATATGAAGGCACTATCTCTATAGAGAGAAGTGCTATGTTTACAATGACCATAAGAGTTTGAAGTATCTTTCAACATAAAAGGAGTAAAACTTGAGATAGAGGAGATAGATAGAATTGATCAAGGATTATGATAGCTTGTTTGATTATCATCCTAGAATATGTGGCGAAAAATTACAATGCACATTGTCACTCATAAGTCCATGCAGATGTATAACCCTTGTGACAAGGAGTCCGTGAGGACCTATATTATAGTTCCATAAACTGATTCTATGTTTTCATCATTCATGAGTGTATATATTAATTGTCATTAGACATTCCATATTTGACATAGTATCACAATGGCAGATTATCATGCTCATTGAATATAGGTCCGTGCGGACCAAGTCACTGAATTGTTATTGATGGAATAAGTCCGTGCGAACTAACTTTATAGGCTTGTGTTTAAAGACATTAGGTTCGTACTGACTTAGTCACATATATGATCAGATTTATGAGACAAGATTAATATTATATAGCATGTTGAATATCAAATACAAGCATCAATCCCACACCCTATATTCCAAATATACTCAGCCTACTCATCATCAATAAGAATAGGGATAACAAAGTATCACGTCATCTACTAATAATCTCAGAGATCATTGGTTGGTAATAGAAAGACACTAGAGAACACATTAAGGGACCTCAGATATTATCTAGATAAAAGGATTTCTCCAAGCACTAGCACAAAAAGCCTTTTTGGTTTAAGTAAGGATGGTTGAATTCTCCCTTATGACAAGTCTTACCAAGCCTTCAATGCCTACTGTCGCTGGAATGCTTGCAACTGTGGTTGTTTCTGGATTTAGGTTTTTCCAAACTCTCTCCCTTTATGAAAAAAGAGTATTTATACTTCTTTTCTAGGTTTTCTTACTTCTTCCATCCAGAAGAAAGTCCTAGTCCTTAAAGTATTCTGACTCCTTGACTAAACAAGCAGTGTTTTCATTTGAATTATTTTTTCCAATGGGAAGTCCATGCAGACTTATCCATGAAGGTCTGTGTGGACTAAGTTTCTGGGGTAATGGTCCATGATCTTCACGGGTTGGGTTTTGACTTATTTCTATAGTTAGTCCATACAGACTCTAGTAGCAAGTCTGTGCAGACTAAGTTCCCTGAGATGATGGTCCGTGGTTTTCAAAGGCCGATCTCTAGCTTATTTCTATAGTTAGTCTATGCGAACTCAGGTAGTAAGTTTGTGCAGACTAAGTTCCTTGAGATGATGGTCTGTAGTTTTCATGGGTCAGTCTTTGGCTTATTTCTGTAGTTAGTCCATGTGGGCTCAGGTGGTAAGTCCATATGGACCTATGTCTTGATTGACTTTTTATGCTATGCTTGAGAGTACATCTCTAGCTATCATTATAGGTCAAGGTGAGGTGTCTACAGTTTCCCCCACATTAGTGTGTTCTATATGTTAACAATACATAACAAAGTTCCTCGGTTAGGGATACTTACCTATCAAATTGTTTCTTTGACATCAGTTGCAGATTAGCTTATGAAGCATAAACCCAAGAGTATAATAGATTGGCTTGTAAGGCTGAATCTAGGAATTTATGGATTAAACTTTGGTGTTGATCCTTAAATGATGGATTAAACTTTGGCATTGATCCTTGATTGATGGATTGAACTCAGGGTTGATCCAAGATTGGTGGAATGAACTCAGGACTGAGTCTTGAATGGTGGATTGAACTCAGGGTTGATCCATAACTTACTTAATTTGGATTCAGAGTTGGTCCTTGATTTCAGAACATTAAATTAATCCTATAAAGAAGAAATGAAATGTTAGTTTTAAATAAAAAAGAATGAATTTAGCCTTTCGGATTTTGGTGGCTCTAAGTCCATGCAGACATTCAAGTGTTAGTTCGTGTTAACTTGTGATTAAATTTTTATGGACTATAGTTGAATAGGTTCGTGCGGACTGGTAGGATATATGGTCTATGCGGACTTAAGTTGAGAAGGTCTATGCAGACATAACGCGTCAATGATATAACCATCCCTTTTTCTTCTCCATTTCTCATTTGCCATTCTCAGTCTTTTATTTTCCCAATTTTCTCTCAGGCAGACACTCTTACAATGGCCTCCTACATTGAAAGCATTTTTAGTTCATCCTCCTCTAATGGTGAAGAGACGCTGACAATGGTTCTTCTCCCATAGGGAACGGGATTTGTACCTTCTCCTCCATCGCTAAAGGATATTTTGATGCCGACTCCGATGGCCTTTGTCCCTTCTATCACAATGAATAGACCAAAGCATGTAGTGGTTATCAATGGCATGACTTTCAGCGATCTGACTCCTCTGTTAGCAGATCTAGCCTACCATGTGTGCTCTGAAGTGTACCCACAACTGAGTCCTTCACCCCTCATATGCTTTTCATTGTTTTTGCTTGGTTGTTCTTATATTCTCATGTTCTGAGAGACTTCTAATGTGATAAGTCCATACGGACTAAGTAGGTTAGGGCATGATAGGTCCATGCAGACTAAATTCCATGGGGCTGTTAGTCCGTGTGGGCCTATGAAATTTTTTTTGTTAGAATTGTTCCCATAGTTACATTAATCACTCTATATGTGAGGTCCATGCAGACTAAATGTTGGCCCCTTTTAACTTTAGTTAAAGTCCCTGTGGACTTGTATTTGACTCAGAATTGGTCTGTGCAGACCTGTTGTTTGACTATTTTTTGACTCCATAGTTAGTCTGTGCGAACTTGTTTACTTACTTCCTTTTAAGTCCGTGCGAACTTATGATTTAGTTTTTTGGTCTGTACAGACTTTATGAACTTCATCCTAATTCCTTGTTTATTTGTTTTTGTAGATGCACCTCAAATGTGGAGGCACTCTTTCTAGTCTACAATAGTGGTACTCCACCATGCCTATAGTGGTAAAAAATAAGGTGCACGTGATGGGCTTTCAGACTTTCATTAATCACCTTGTAGGTAGAGATTTTCATCGTGACCTCTAGGTCTTGTGGGCATTGCTAGATAGGTGGATGGACACCACCCATACTTTCCACCTATTCTTCGATGAGTTGATAATTATGCCATTTGATTGGGCATTCATTACTAGGGCACCTTGTAGTGGTTGTGCCATCGCTTTCGACGCTTGCTACCGATATCCCTCCTTATAATTGTCAGAGGTGAAAGAGTTGTTAGGGTTCATTATTTAGGATAGGGATAGCAGTATTCATTGCACTGACCTTTAATAGAGATAGGGTGAGGAGTCCCCCTCAAGCAAGTCAGAGGTGGACCAGTACGTCCACTACTTCATCTTGTATTTGCTAGGTATTACCTTGTTTGCCAATACTAACGGCATCGTGAGCTAGAGCTTTCTCCTAGTGTTAAAAGAGATTGACAAAGTAGGGAGCTAAAACTGGTGCAATTCATCCCTAGAGTGGATGCTCTAGAGTCTAGATATGGTTGTACGGACTCAAAAGAGTCATCATTTTGTCTAGGGCTTCATGTCTGGTGTCTTGGTAGGTCAATTCTCTTTTCCTTCTTTATTCTTTTCTCTTTGAGATTTTATTACTGACTTGCTTCCTTTGTTATTTTTATGTATGGGCTTATGAGCTTTATTTGTTAGCCTGTCCTTGCGAGCTTGATATGCCATAATGCTACTCGATGATGGATAGGTGGGTCTGGCCTACCTCTATTCCCTGGAATGCGACTTCTTTGATGTAGCACTGCCAGTATCTCAACTCACGTGCTTGGATAGATGTAAGTAATTCCTGCACTAAAAAAGATTTCATTAGTAATTGTTTGCATGTTTGTTAATACTTACCTATGCAGGTTGATTTATGGTGGGTATTTCCCATTGACGAGTTGGCTCCCCTTCTGCACTTTATTCGAGGCCTATCTTTGCACCATCTATTACTGACTACTTCAAAGACATATTATTAGTTCCTAGAGAAGGAGTAGTTAGCTGGCACTTGGATCCTGACATGTGTCTCATCCCTCTGGACCCACCCTCCTGAGTCTATGCTATTTGAGAGGTACATCGATGATTTGAATTTTATCCAAGGGATGACCGTCGGGGTCCCTAGAGCCACAATGGTGGAGGATGGTGATGAGGGCTATACTCCATTTGCTGCATCTCACCTACTTCCTCGAATTCCCTACACTATTGGGCCTCTTCCACCTCAAGTGAATTTCTTGTGTTTTACTGTCTCTTTCATGGTGTTTTCTTAACTTATGTATTATTATGCTGTAGGCCACTACTATCCCTAGGGCTGGTCCATCCTCCTCAACAAAGTGGCCAAGGACCATGTCTAGCTCCCCAAGCTCCCAGTTCTTACCTCCTCCTGCTCATGCTCTGGGATCATCAATTGGCCCAACATCTTTTCCTGGTGAGGTGATAGGGACATTGATGGATATGCCCGAGCTGAGCTATATGTGCTATGGTGTCGATGGGGAACTTTCTTCTGCCAAGCTTTATATTGAGGAGAGTTAGCTCATGACCTTGGAGCCTGAGGATACGACATTGGTAAGATCATCAATTCTATTATTGGAATCTTCTCATTACATATGCCTAACATCTTATTTTTCTTGATTAGGTGAAGAAGGCTCAAGTGGGGAGGGCTGCTCGGGTGCTGGAAGCTTTTAGGAGAGCCATGATTGATTTGATTTAGGTGCTAACGGTAAGTGCATTCCTATTGTATATGTTATCTATGTACTTTGTATGTTCTATGTTATGCTAATATACATGTATGTTATGTATGCTTATGCATGTCATGTTACATGTATGCTATGCTATATGTTGTCTGTGTATGTTAAGTGCATTATGTATGCTACATTA
>CANXYI010947413.1:0-19749 GCA_948208565.1 Hura crepitans | reverse complement strand
GGTTTTACCTATATGGTGAATGATGCATGCTTGTAAATGGTAAGGTGATAATACATATGCCATGTTTGGGGGATGATACAACTTGTGACATAGTTAGGGACTAGAGTGATGTTTGTGAGCTATGCCTTAAGTACATTAGCTTGATGCTTAAGAGAACTAATACTATATGCAACACATGTTATTGTACAAGATAAAGATACATGTATATAAAATACATGTATGGAGTTACATCATATAAAGATATATGTAAAAGATGTGTGTATATATAAAGATATAAAAAGATACATATAAAGATGTATGAGATATCTTAGGCATATGAAGATAGAGACATTTTGTAAATATGTATGCATGGCTTTTAAATGTTCATGATACATATAAATATATATTTTTACAAGATGTAGGAATGATACATGATGCATTCATTCTTTATAGTCATGTAGATATATTGTATGCCTATATGGATAGTTAATGTATGGTCAAGAGATATGTCTAAACCTATGTAAAATGCATTTGAATTAGGACATTATGTGCATTGAATAAAAACTCATGAGATACACACAGTGCATTTATACAAGTAGGTACAATACAATGTCATGTGCATGTATACAAAAAGGATACATGTTTGATGTACAAAGACAAACAAAAGCATTAGGCAATCCAACCTTATTACTTATGGTCTTAACAATTCTTCTTAGGTGGGCTTATTTAAGCATTATCGTGGGATTCATAGGTTTGAATATGGACTTATTTAGGCCTAATGACCTCTTGTATTTAAAGTGCATGCAAGGATAATGGCCTATAATAATTAAGTCTTGTTTATGGTGAAATTAGGTTGGGCCTATTCTAGATAAAAAGCACAATGGTTTGCCTCCACCTCATATAATGTTAAATGAAATAGGCCTATATAGCACTCACAATGCAATCACAAACTCTTAGGGTCATACAACCTAAAGGAAGTTGCTAGTTTTGACTATATAGGCTCATGGTCTGGTCAAAAAGCTTATGGCTCCCACAAGCAAAGGTCCCTCCAACGGGTCTTTACAATCAAAGATAATAATGACCGATTAGTTCATTTTTCATATACACAAAGGTATAAGGCTTGTGAGTGATAGATATGCTAGCACTTGTCCCTTCTTGAATGAAAAATGGAGTCATAGTTCACAACACTATCCAAGGTAAAAGGGACACAATTTATATAGAATACAATGTATGGGATTGATAAAAATTAGAATATTAGATGGCATATTATTTGGGCATTTTTAGATTTAAATTCTTAGTCCTCAGTGGAGTTGCCACTTTTGAGAAAATATGTACTTTTACTGGGGATGAGAGCGGTTTAGTGTTTTAAGAGTTAACACCTAGCCCTTACACCAAGACCTCTGATCTTCTGTACTAGAAAGGTTCAAAATTCAGATCTTATTTATGCACCAATAATATGCCTTCCTTTTATATTGTAACATTTATGAATCATATATCAAGCAAGCATGCATTATATTTAAAGTAGTTATATCATTTTTTCATTTATAAAAAGTAAAATGTAGTATTTAAAGCATAAAACAAGCACAATTGTACATCTAAAAATCAAGTTATTGATTAATTATGGCATGACCTGACAACTACATATAATTCCAAAGGAATTGGTGGTAACTACCCAACTCCCATCTCTAGGAGATTAGCCTTTTAAAATGCATTTTTTTCTTTGACTTTTGATTAAGGAAACATAAAAGCATTTTGTTAAGAAAACACCAATTAATTAGGTAGAAAATCATTTGATGTGAAATTAGGCATTTGGCTTGTAAAACAAGTTGTTATACTACTTATTACAACCCAAAATAAGCCAAAAAGATATAATAAGTATGAAACCAAAGGAAAAAAATAAAGCACTTAATTAGTCCCATCTATATAATGCTAAGTTCGTGCGGACTCTCTATAGCTTTAGCATGTGTCCATGCAAACTACTGCTTGTAAGGGTTATTATGTCTGATCAGATTTCCACTCCAGTAAGAAGGGTTACTTGTATACAACTCAAAGGAAAAGGTTAATGATTTCAAATAAGGATTCATGAGGACACAAAAAGAGGATGAGAAGTAAAAATACATATGAAAACTAGAATTCAAAGTAAATGTCTGCACAGACTACATTCCTTATTGAAGGAGTCTATGTGGACAACATAATAGAATAAACATACTTAACACAAAAATATATATGTGCAGACTACGTTCCTTGTGAGAAGGAGTCTATGTGGACTTTAAGACAAAATAAATAAAAGCAAAATAAGATCATCCGTATGGACCACATTCATCATGAGAGGGAGTCAGTGCAGACTATATAACAATTTCAGTACGTCAACAATATGCATATTATAGAACAAAATAATTATACAACATGATAAAATCATATAATTATGTCAATATGGTAAATAGAATACATTAGAACATGATACATAAGACAAATCGGACACTGTTATCAAATATAAGTTCATGTGGATGATAAATCATGCACTTATCAATGAAGTAAGTCTGTACAAACTTTATCATGCTTATAGATAGGTTTGTGTGATTAGGACAAAAATAATAGAATATTTAAAATATAAAAACAATCAATTGTATAATATGAAACAACTTAAAATGATGACCTACTCATATGATCAAAGTGGGGATTACATAGAAACACCTCACTTATGATTAATCCTTAGAGATCTTAAGTCTATAAAAATAGTAAGAATACATAGTAGAAGGCCTCAGATCTTAGCTTTTTAAGTTGACTTCAAACAACAAGAAAAAATGTAGGGTTTAGAAAGAATCAATTATTTTGAGTGTTAGCTAATAGGACTAGTAGAGCGAATCTTAGTTAGAGTTCTCTCTTGAACTCTCGAACAGTGGGTTTTGCCTCTCAAAATTACCTCCTTTTGGGTTCCCCTTTTCATCATAGGCTAAGAAGTGAGGTGTCTATACTTACCAATGGTTAATCTCATATGATTATATGTGTAGTGGCCTCATGGACCTTATCGGTAGTTTCACTCACATGAATATATATGCAATGACCCTACGAACCTTATCAATTGCTGCACTTACATGAATATATGTGTAGTGGGCCTATAGACCTTACCAATGGTTACATCCACATGAATATATATATAGTTGCCCTACAAACCTTACTGGCGGTAGCATCTATATGATATATCTCAGCCCAAAGGTAATAAAAAGGCACTGAAGTACTGTAGTAGCTACTATCTATCCCTAGTTTATTGGTCTACCTATCTAGACTAGGTTCTCATACTTTTATAGGCTATTACCATGTTTTCTTATGTTACACGTGTTTATCATAGCTTATGTTTATTTGTAAAAGTTTGGCCAACAAAATGACCATATGGAAACTATCAAGTTTTGTTACTTTTCATGCCTCATTATATCTTTTCATACACTTCATGAAATTTTAGCAAACACTATCATCATAAAAATACATACCTCACATCTTGAATTTGACAAATACTTATTTCCATATCAAGTTTTATTTTACTAGCCATAATTTCACCACAACATTATGCTTACAACATTATAAGGAATCCTTAAGCACCTTTACTAGGACATTCGACCATATAGCATAACCTAACATGCCAACATTAAATGACATGCCTTATAATCAATGCAATAGTGTAAATTTCATACTTTTAATACCACAATTGGATATCATCACCTTATACTTGTTCATAACATCATTCTCATGCATATAGATGTCATCACTCATTTTTTACATCAAACATAAATACATAGCATACAAATTACTTATATATGTATATCATATCATTATAACTTCAGTCCAAGCATAATTATCTCTCTATCTTTCACTTTCCATACTTTGATTATACCAACATATTCATTTTATGTCACTTTAGCACTTATACAACCAAAATCAAATTAAACTTAGTTATCAGGCATATAACTTACCAATACACACAACCCAAGCCAACTAACATACATCATCATATTATAACCCTACAATAGGATTTTGGCCTCATGCTGGACACATATTCAAATCATTTCTTTTTATCATATAACATTAATTAATTATGCATTCTATTCATACCAACATCTAAAAGCCAACACACATTAAACCTCATTATTATACATGTATAATTAAACCAATGCACACACTTTATTCTTTTTGTAACCCTACTCTTTCTTATGTCAAATATCACTCTCATAATCTATTTTGATTAATGGCATTCCATAAGATATGATCACATTATCATATTACACACATCATAATTATTGATCATGCCTCAATTGGTTTGGCTATACATGTATTACGAAATTTCTAACTTAACTCATGCTTGACAAAAACTTATCACACTTTTACTTATCTTAATTTCATACATAAACATAAAACTCATGGTAACACACATCATACCTATACATATAAACTCTTTTCCTTCCTAACCCTTATCGTACATAGTAATACACATATGTATCTTTTTGAAAAAAACATCAATTATGGCCTTGATTCTCTATTTTTTATATCCGTGGCATATGAATAAAAAGAACATTATAGCCACACATAGTCATTTCTTTAATTTCTAACATTAGTTTGGCCTTAAATCTAACCTATTTATAAGGTTATTTCACTTAATTTAGCATGAATCAAGATCATAAGTTAGCGTCACATAATTACTTTATATCCTAAAACATGCCTTCAAGATTAAATGTTTTCTATTTTACATTATAAACCACATTCACCATAACCTAATATATTATCATGCAAACATACACAAACCTCATCAATTTCATTACCATACATTTAATTTACCTTGCATATCTCATTCAGCCAAGACTAACATCATTCATACATGGTTTCACATTAACAATTAACAATATATAAGCATATATTAATAATAATTCAACTAGCATTCATCTTTACATATAATTTCACATTAATTCCATATAGTAAGTGTATTTATTCATACTTTAACTCATACATAAAGAGATTTAAGCATAGTATATTTGATACACTTACTACACTAACTTTAAAATTACTCTTTAAAGCCTCAATGAACATCCTCTTGATCTCTTGTCTTGCTCACTTTAGACATACACCATAAATACATTGAAAAATTCATAATAAATACTATGACCATCTAAAAATCAAATTGATTTAATAAAACAATTGTTGATAACCAATTACATCTTAGAAAAATGCAAGAGCATGAAAAGAAACACTTACACTCAAATGGTCACTATTTATCCATAACCCAAAACCTCTAATGTCTCTAAAATCCTTGCTTAATCTTGACATCCCTTTTCATATTATTGCTTTAGATAAACTTAGGTGAGGCTTATGAGCGAAATAGATAGATAAATGTTGATAAAAAAGAAGCTTAGAAAAGCAAAAATGGAAGTAGAAGGGAAAGAAAGAGGTGCTGATTTGATAGAAGTAGAAGAGGGCTATTTCTTATTGCATTTAGACATGTCATAGACTTTATATTCTCCCTCAATTTAAGGGCTAGGATTAATCCACTTAAAATCAAAAGGCCCATATTTATTAAGCCTAAAAATTCCATTTTTACCCATATGAAATTTATACATTTCAATTTATTGATCAATTAACAAATTTTAAGAGTGCAATAAATCATTAAAAATAATATCTGAAGGTCCTAAAAAATCAATGCTAAAAAAACCAAGAGAAACCGAATTAAATCAATACTTTAAATTTTACTTGATTTTTGTAAAATACTTCTTGATGTTCAAAGATTCCAACTCTATTCTCATCATACCCTTTAAACTATTTAACTCTTAAGATATGATATTCTTGGGTCCATTTGAGTAAAAATAAAATATTTTATGTTTCAACTTTAACTATTTGTAATGCTCGTAAAACCTAGCTTCATGAATAGTACTTCTCAAGTTATGATTAGGGTTCTTGAGTAGTGGGCCCCACTAAAGGGACCTAAAAGGGAGTAATAGTTATTTTAAAAGGCAAATTATGGCATTAAATAAAAGAATTAAAAGTAGGTATTAAACCAGAAAATTCTTTTAGGTCAATATCTAGTAGAATGTGACCTTAGTTTGAGATGTGATATAAAAAGGTTAGGATGTGCTTAGGCTAACCCAAAAAATTTCATATGATGAAGATCAAAAACTCTAACTAGTTTAATGTTGAAGGAATCATAATTTTCTAACATTAATAATTATTGCTTTTGAATTTCTTATTTACACAATTGAAAAGTTAAGCATGTTTCTTTTATTTTTTTGGCATGAACTTCGAATAACCCCTAATTATGAAATTCTATAATTTTTGGTGCTTTAAGAAGTAATTTTGGTGATCTTAAAGTTTAAGAATAATTTTTGAAAGATTTAAATAAAACTATGAAATAAAATAATAGTTAGATCATTAAATGGTGAAAATTGTGCCCATCTGTGTATTTGATATTAAATGGTGAGCTCACATATGTACATAACACCAAATCAACAATTCATCTTCTTCCTCCTCTTAAGTTAGTGAACATCACCTACCATGGAAGTCCTCCCCCATTTTTCATTCAATCTCCCTAAAAATCAAAGCAAACCCCTAAAGTTTATACTAAAATCAATCATCATTTCATCTAGTTTCCTATTCTATTATTTATTTTGTGAGAAGAAGGTGTTTTTATGGAACAAGAGAAGACTTTAAGTTAGGTTTTTGAAAACCCAAAAGCAAAGGTTAGCATTTTTTTAGGGTTCTAATATTTCTATATGATGTTACGGGTGCTCAAAATTATGGTATGGGTGTTATTTTTTTAGTTTTAAAATGTATATATTTTTCAAACTAAATACCTATTATGGAACGTAGAGAAAGAAAGAGGGAGGCAAGCTAAAGGTAAAGAGAAGTAGTAAAGTGGTATTTAGGACATTGAAGAGCTACTATGTAAGTGTGTTTAGTAAAATATGTGTACACATTAATTGTTTATGCATTTTTAGTTTAAAACCTATTATGGAAGTTGTAGTTTTACATGTTTAAATTGTCTTAAAATATTGATGATGGCATAATAAGGTTTAACACATGCTAAATAAGTGAAAATAATGGTGAAAGGGTGATAAAATTAGTGTGTGGATAAATTGTGCACTTGACCATATGTTATGTAATAAAAGGGAAAAATGGTAATTTTGGACATTAAGTGTAAAATATGTATAATTGAGCCACAATTGGATAATTAATCTTGTTAGAATAATGTTTAATGGATAAGAATGCATTATGTTGGAACTATAGTACATTATGAGTATGTATTTGTGTTATGCATTTCGTGTGTACATGTGTGTTACATACGAGATGTCATGAGACACTAGTTGTAAAGTACATATAATCATGATGTTAGCTTTGAATATGGAACATGAGGTATCAAATGAGAATGGTATCAATGAGGTAAAGAAAGTAAATGAAAGTGATTACATGTCATGTATAAAGATTGTATAATGTAAAGTGTCGAAAGCTCATATGTGTTAGACAACCTACTGGATAGGTTGTCGATTAACTAGGGAATTAGCAGCTGCTAGGTAATTGATATTATTTTCATGCGGGTGCAATTGCCATCTAGTCCGCTTGGGCTACTGCACATACACATATTGTATATTACTATAACCCATTATATACATTAACATATCATGATTATTTATGTGGGTGTAGCCACTGGTAGGTCTAACTGAACCACTACACATAATTTTATGTAGGTGCAGCCGCAAGAATGTTTAACAAGATCATTGCACATATATGATAACCCATCATGCTAGTGTAGTAGCCATTAGGTCTAAAATATGAGCTATTGCACACCATAATCCTAATTTTAGTATTGGGATTCATGTTTATTAGATATAGGCTAGTTAATTAATTAAGTAATGGAAATTACATGTAATATATGTATATATGATGAATAAAAGACTTGATACACTTAAAATGAATAGACATATGTTATGATTAGAATGACAAGTGTAAATAGATAAATAATGAGCATAATAATATGTGTGCATTTGGTATGTTATGAATTCATGGAATTAGATGCTTAATGTGCATTTGTGTGTATATATGTATAGGCATATTTGATTGAATACACCACTAAGATTTATGCTTAGCACATTGTATTTTTTGATGCATAGGTAGTAGATAGCTAGCCTCAGACAACCTTAACAACAACTATGCAGTGCAAAGGTGATTTTCACAAGTGTTTTCACTATATTTTTGTTTTGATAGTGTGATGTAATATTATAAATAGTTGGCACTCATATGTAAGAATATTAGGACTAGGGTATGGTAATCTGCTTTATGAAATAGTATGTTAAGATGAAAACATATATTATATGGGTTGTGTTTTATGACATGCATGTGTGTGTGTGTAACACCCCTTACCCAATTTTGGATGGAACCTGATAAGAGATGCTACTTCTCGAAGGTCATCCATCCTAGTGCTACCCCATCTGTCACTCATTTAACACCTCTAGACCTAAGTACTCGATTTAAGCTTTATTGTTATTTAACTATTGTTATCTTATATTACCCTCATTTTGACTGTAATTAATTGATATGACTCTTATGTGTGATACTAAACCAATTCACATAAATTTTAGTAGTATAACAGCTACTCAGGTGAAAAATCAAAATTTTGAACCTACTTAAAAGCACTCCTACATCAATCATAGACACACCATCCATCTCCTAGACATACATGGTCCTCTCATTTATTTGTTCATACCACACACACAATTAGACAACATATAGAGTCTCAGACCCACATTATTCAAAGGTACATAGTCACACACCTATATGTACATGCTCACTTTTACATATCTAGTTTATTAATTATAAACCATAATATTGTCTAACCATATTACTATCTCGGGCCCAAAACCCTCTATACATGAATTCCTGCTTATCTACACACATATAAAAGATCCAAAAATATATACCCTTTAGAAGCTCAATAGCTACATTGCAAATATCAAGGCTGAGTAGCTCTCTAAAATCTTTCACTTGTGCATCAGAGCACTAATACATAGAGTATAAACTTAGTGGCAAATTTAATGTAACATATGTGTCAAATCATATAATAATGTAATAAGCACACATCATGCCACACATGCAATTATACAGGTTCATTTAATTGTGTTTCGTCATCCATTAAAAAGTCCTTTTATGTATATTTCAATGTGATTTGTGACTTGATCAAATTATTTACACTCTATTTCCTTATTATTAATTATGCTAGTTAAGTCATGAAAATTATGAATTTTATATTATATGTATTTAACTCTTTTAGTCCATTTAAGGCCCATATTAGAAAGAATACACATAAAAAATTGGATAACGGGACCCAAGTTATGTAGTGGCCCATATTTGGACCTCAATAGCTACACTTAACCAACTCCATCTGATAGTAGGGATAAGTCCATAAGAACCTCTAAATTAGAGTGGTAGGGGTTAGTCCTGATGGATCTCCCAATCGTAAGGGTAGCAGGGATTAGCCCCGTATGACCTTCTAAATCCCAATCATCATATCAACTCAAGTGGATAGTAGGGATTAGCCTTATGGGACCTCTCAAATCCACAACAATATGGGTAAGTTAGGATTAGCCCTTATACACCTCCCAATACCTAGGTGTGTAGGGCTCTTTATCAAAACCTCAGTAGTTGTACCTGTCATATCATGTACAAAGGCAATGGCCTATGAGGACCAAAACCCCTAGTAACAACTAATTCCCTAGTTGATTGGTCAACTCATCTAGTGGGCGTCTAACTGATATAGGCCAACTCTAATTGCAAGTTTATTTTCCCAGTTATAAGTCATTTGTTATAAGTCTATAACCTTGTTTGTAATCATGACAATTGCATGTACACTTCCATTACTGCATAAACAACAATCACGGCACATTTTAACCATTATGTTATTATTCATTTGGTCATTCTCATGGCCTCACAATCTTAAACAATGAGTCTTATACATTCTAATGAACTACATTCACTCTATCCATATCACATAGAATCATCACTTAATTTCCTATTTAGTCACATTTTATCCAATAATTCCTTTTAAACCACTTGACCATTTTATGCACATTGTTACTCACTCTTAATCTTGACTTACATGCATGCCTATTCATCACTTACTCATGACATATTTTATGGCCACCTAAGGTATAAGTAGCCATTATCCTTTTCTTACCAATTTTACTTCATAACCATATTTTATACTCACTTTTAGCTTAGTTACATGGCATACCATCACTAAGTACACATGCATACTAACACTTCCCTATCACACACCATTCAGCCACACTTCCCATACACATATGCATATGTATTTTTCATTCACTTATTGCACACATAGGATTGTTATCCTCACTTTAACACAATTATACATGTATTATACACTAAAACACTCACACACTTAATGGCATTTCCATACACACTTTCACACACAAAAGGATGCCTTCGAATAACCAGATAACTAGACACACATATTACATTAAATCTGCATATTTACAATGTCAAAACACCCTAATTCACTATTTTAAGCCTTGTTTTACCTCTCACCTCCAAGCTTGTCTTCTTTTCACAAGATTTTGACACTATTCACTAAGTGTTTGTAATTCAAAATCTAGCCCCTATTTTTGAATTATGTTAGTGAGAGGGGCTTTAGAAGGTCATGAAGGCAAAGAACAATATAAATTTTAGGGGATTTAAGCTTAATTTGAGGGAGAGAGAGAAGAAAAATAGAGAGAGGAGAGACAAGGGCTATGGCATCAACCAAGGGAGGAAGAATAGGGGAAGAGAGGTGTTTGGCATATGTGACTCCCCCATATGTGTCCCATCTTTTATATTAAGCCCTTGGATGGCTCAAATTATGCCACATGTCGATCTGATTTAATTCATTTTTTTAAACTTCAAAATTTCAAAATAAATTTTCAAGTCCTCCAAAAATCATGTTCTCAGTGCTAAAAATTCTTGATAGTGCCCATTAAGGGCATTACAAAATCCCCGGTCAAAACTATAAAGGGACCTAGGGTTACTATTCACTCATATAATTAAAAAATTATAATAAATATCAAAGAACCTCAAAAAATTATAATTCCTTCACCACTAGACTCATTGGAATTTTTTATGTCTAGGGTATGACAATTTTAGGTCCATTTGAGCACATCCCGAAGCCTTCTCGGCATAATTCCAAGTATGGCCACTATTCAGTAGTTCTTAACCTAAAATGATTTATTGGTTCTGGTACAAGTTTAAATTGTCTCATTTTCATCATTTTTTGGTTCATTAAAATTTTATGTCTAGTACTCGCCCTTTTGGCCACTATAAGGTGCCTTGGCATTTCGGGATACACTATTCATGCATTAGGAGTACTGTTCATGAAACTAAGATTCGAAAGCATTACAATCCTTCCCCTCTAAAGAAATTTCATCCTTAAAATTACTTGATGAGAATAGATGTGGATACTAAGCTTCCATTTTCTCTTCACTTTCCCAAGTAGGTTCTTCAGTCTTATAATGATTCCATAGCACACCAAGGGTATAGATTTCTTCCTCAATTTTTTGGCTTCTTTGGCTAATATTTGCACTAGCTTTTCTTCATAAGTCAAGTCTAGCTACACTTGAATCTCCTTTATAGGTATTACATGTGAAGGATTAGACCTATACCACTTTAACCTTAAGATGAGGAATACATAATAGATTTACTGTAAATCGGTGGCAAGGCTAACTGGCAAGGTACCAGTCCCACACATTCTATAATCTTATATGCATTGATGAATCTTGGACTCAATTTCCCTTTCTTATCAAATATAAGCATATTTTTCCATGGTGATACTTTTAGGAACACTCTTTCACCCACTTCATATTCAATATTTATCCACTTTAGATTACAATATGACTTTTATCAATTTGTGGCTGCTTTTACCTTGATTAACTATAATTTATCCACTGTTTAATGATTTTGACTTTTTCTTTAGCATCCATAATCAACTCAGGTCCTATGAGCTTACTTTCACCCATTTCCCTCTAACAAAGTGGAGTTCTACATCTTCTACCATATAGTGCCTCATAAGGAGCCATGACTAAACTAGTTTGGTGTCTTGTGTTATAGGCAAATTCAACCAAGGACAAGTACTAGTCCCAGCTTCCTTTAAATTCAATGGCATAATTGTGCAGCATATCTTTCAGCACTTGTATCTTCTATTATGACTGTCTAATTGTCTATTGATGGAAAGTTGTACTAAAAGTTACATGAGTACCCAAAGCCTCTTGCAATTTCTTCCAAAACTTAGAAGTGAATCAAGGGTCTTGATTAGAAATGATGGCTATTGGCACTTTGTGCAATCTTATGATCTTGTCTATATACAACTATGCCAACTTCTATAAAGAATTAGTCCATTTTAACTGGGATAAAGTAGGTTGTCTTCATATGTTTGTCCATAATTACCTAAACTACATCACATTTATTCCTAATCATTGGCAATCCCATGACAGAACCCATGGTAACTTTCTCCCATTTCTATTCTAGAGTTGCTATTGGGTGTAGCAATCTAGAAGGGTCATGACATTCTATTTTCACCCGTTGACATGTCAAGTATCGAGCTAAATAATCTACCATATCTTGCTTTATTCCTAGCCACTAGTAATGAGATTTCAGATTATGATACATCTTTATGCTTCTTAAATGTATTAAATATAGAGCATCATGTGCTTCCCTTAAGATTTATGTTCTCACTTCTTGCACCTCAAGTATGCACAACCTATTATGGAAGTATAAATAATCATCTACCTTGATTTCAAACTTTATAGTCTTCCCCTCTTTGACTTTACTTACTATCTACATAAGATGATCATCTTATATTTGTGCTTTTTACACTTGCTACTTAAAGTTAGGTTTCACTTATAGTTTAGCTAAGATTGCATCACCCTTAGTTTACTCTATCCTAGCATTCATGGCTTTCATAGCGGTTATACACTTTTGACTCAACAAATCAAATATTACATTAGCTTTCCTAAGATTATAGTTAATCAAGTAGTCATAATCCTTTATTAGTTCTATTTAATGTCATTGCCTTAAGTTTAACTCTCTCTATATGGGGAGGTAGTTCAAGGTTTTATAACCTATGTAAATGTAACACTTTTCACCATATAAATAATGCCTTTACACTTTCAATGCAAATATAATGGTAGCCAATTCCAAATCATGTGTTAGGTTTATTTTGTTCTTGTAGATTCAATTCCTTTGAGGCATAAGCTACCACTTTTCCAACCTGTATTAGGATATAACTAAGTCTATTATGCAAAGTATCATTATAAACCACAAAATCCTATCCTTGCTTAGGTTGAGTGAGTATAAGAACTTCAGTTAACATTACTTTTGATTTGTCAAAGCTTGCCTTGCATTTGTCATCCCACACAAACCTTACATCCTTTCGCAACAATCTAGTTAATAGAGTTGCAATCATTAAAAATCCTTTCACAAATCTTTTATAATAACTAACCAATCCTAGGAAGCTTTGGATTTCAATCACATTCTTAGAAGGTTTCCATTCTAACACAACTTTAACTTTACTTAGATCAACCTTGATGTTGTCTATTGAAACTATGTGGCCTAAAAAGGGTACTTCATTTAGCTAGAACTCACATTTACTCAGCTTAGCATACATTTGCTTTTCTCTCAAGGTTTGCAACACAATCCTTGAATGCTGCTCGTGTTCTACTCTATTCTTGTAGTACACCAAAATGTCATCAATAAAGACTACAACAAACTGGTCTAGATATGTCTTAAAGATTTTGTTCATGAGGTCTATAAAAGTTAGAGGGGAACTAATGAGCCCAAATGGCATTACTAAGAACTCATAATGCCTATATCTACTTCAAAAAGCCATTTTTGGAATGTCAAATTCCTTGATTCTTAACTGGTGATACCCTGATCTCATGTGAATTTTAGAAAATACACTAGCACCTCTAAGTTGATCAAAGAGATCATTAATTCTTAGCAATGGGTATTTGTTCTTAACTGTCACCTTATTCAACTACTTGTAATCAATGCACAATTATAGTGACCCATCTTTCTTTTTCACAAAGACATTAGTGCTCCCCATGGAAAAGTACTTAGCCTAATAAAGTCTTTATCTAGTAATTCCTACAATTGCACCTTTAATTCCTTCAAATTTGTAGGTGTTATCTAGTACAGAGTAATAAACATAAGTGTAGTACCAAGATACACCTCAATTTCAAAGCTGAGTTCTCATTGTGGCGGCAGTCCTAGAAGTTTATATGGGAATACATCAGGGAATTTTGATACCACTGGTATCTATCTAAGGCTCAATTCTGTGTTGTTTGTGTCTACTACATGGGCTAGATAAGCTTCACATCCCTTCTAGATGAGTTTCCTAGCTGTTACAACTAAGATAACATTGGATAAGGAGTTTTGCTCACTAATTGTTTTCACCTTATATCCTTCAACTATCTTGAGGGTAAGCCTCTTTTGCTCATAATCAACTACTGCTTAGTGTTCAGACAACCAATCTATACCCAGGATAACATCAAATTCATTAAAGGGAAGCTTAATAAGATTCACCAAGAATACTTGTTTTTAGAATACTAAAGGACAATTTTTATAGATCTCATTCACTATCACATTTTGCCTAATCGAATTACTAACTAGAATGTTTATATCCATAGGTTCAGGTTCTAAACCCCCTATTCTATGCTTGTGTGGTGCAGATGTAAGAAGGAGTAGATCTTAGATCTATCAATGCTAAAATTGGTGTATCAAATAAAGTGAAAGTACCCGTAATGACATCGGGTGCTTCATCTTACTCATGAGCTTGGATAGCATACTGGTGAGCTAGTGCTTGAGCCTCTAACCTCATCCTTTGATTGGTACCTCACTTATCATTCTTGCTCTCTTTCTAACCTCTATTAAATGCTAGAGAAGAAGCTTGAAACTAGGTATTAGCCTTTAACAATCTCTTAGGGCAATCCCTCTAGTAATGCTCTTTAGATCCATAAACAAAGCATTCTTCTTGTCTCTTCTGCTAACACAGTCTCTAGTGTTTCCAATTGCATGTTCCACACACTCGAGGTGCACTCATCACCATAGGTATTAAGGCATTAGTGGTCTGTTATGGAGGTTAAGGCCTAGATTGAGATACCTACCTTGATCTCTATGTTTAGTCCTACCTCTGGGACAACTGTAGGGCTTGAGAGTCCTTCTACTTCTTACTTGTATTAGGGGCTAAGCTAGTCTATCTAGTAGTAAAAGGCCTTTTCTTTTGGGAAGGCTCCCTCTTCTCTTTCACCATTTCTTCCATAGCATATGCTACTAACACCAAAGAGGAGAATTCCTAAATCTTTGTCATAGCTATCCGCATTCTCAACTCCACATTGAGGCCTTTTTTAAACCTCTTGTAGCATTCTTTTTTAGTAAGCACCTACTCCTCTACATATCTACTCAAATGGGTGAAATCTTTCTCATATTTTGACACAAAAGCTAAGAACTCTTGCCTTTTCTTATCTAGATAAGTCTTTGATATATATCTCTTCCTAAAATCCTAGAGAAAAAAATTCCCATGTAAGATCTGTTGTAGCCTTTCTCATATGAGCGGTGTCTCACCAATGAAAAGCTTCTTTTTAGAGAAGTGAGGTAGCACACATTAGTTTTCCTCTAGGATACACTCTAGCTACTCTAAAATTCTGATTGTCTACTCCAACTAATATTCAGCCCTAGCAACATCATTCTTAGTTGTTCCTATAAAGTCTAGGGCCCCTATTTTCTTTAATCTTTCTAAATAGGTCTTCTGTAATGCTGCTAGTTTTAGAGGTTATGCTGGGTCTAGAGGTAGTGGTGGTAGAGCAATAGCTATAGTAGTATGTCTCAATAAATCCATAATCTATTGTAGCAGTGCTAGTGAGGCCTATGTATGTGCTTATGCCTATGCCTAACATGCTGCATAACTTAGCATTGGTGTGGCTACACTCGCCTCTAGTCCATGTATGGTCATCAGAGAATGGCTTGCCACCTCTTCCTCCTATTTTGGTGGGGTTTGTTCACTTATAGCACTTTAATAGGAAATGAGCCTCATATAATGTAGCTTTATTGAGCACAAAACCTTAGACCATGGCAATCATGTAGACTACAGTTAGAAACACCGAAACCCACTTTGGTACCACCAAATGTAACACCCCTACATGATTCTAGATAGAACCTGATAAGAGATAATACTTCTTAAAGGTCACCTATCCTAGTGCTACCCCATTTGCACTCATTTAACACCTATAGACCCAACTACTCAGCTTAGACTTTATGGTTATTTAACTGTTATTATCTTATATTACCCTTTATTTTGACTGTAATTAACTAATATGACCATTATGTGTGATAGTAATCTAATTAAAATAAATTTTAGTAGCATAATGACTACTCGGGTGAAAAATAAAAAATTTAAACCTGCTTAAAAGCACTCTAATATAAATAATCAACACACCATCCATCTCTTGGACCCATCTGATCCTCCAGTTTATTCATTCATATCACACATACAATTGGACAACACACAGGGTCTCAAACACACATCATTTAAAGGCATACAGTCACACAAATGTATATACATGCTCACTTTTACATCTCTAGTTTCTTAATTACACACTACAATGTGTCAAAATACATGTCTAAGCATATTACTACATTAGGCCTAAAACCCTTGATATATGAGTGGCTACTTTTTTACACACATACAAAAGATCCAAAAATATGTACCCTTCAGAAGCTTGTTAGCTATGCTACAAATATCGAGGTTGAACAGCTCCCTAGAAGCTCTAACCTATAGGTTAGAGCATTGATACACTGATTATAAACTCAATTGTGAATTTAATGCAACATATGTGTCAAAGCATATAATCATGCGATAAGCACACATCATGCAACCTATATGATCACATAGGTTTATTTAGTAGTGTTTTAGTCATCCATTAAATAGTCCTTTTACGTATTATTCAATGTGCTGCATAGCTTGGTAAAATTACTTAAACTTTGTTCCTTTATTCTTAATTGTTCCAATTAAGTCATGAAAATTATGAATTTTATATTATATGTATTTAACTCTTCTAATCCATTTAAGGCCTACACTAGAAATACTACACTTAAAACACTAGATAGTGGGACCTAGGTTATGTAGTGGCCTACATTTTAGGCCTTGGTACCTGCACCTACCCAACTCCACCTAATATCAAGGATCAATCCATAAGAACCTCCTAAATTGTAGTGGTAGGGATTAGTCTTGATAGACCTACCAATAGTAGGGATAGTAGGGATTAGTCCCGTGGGACCTCCCAAATCCCAATCATCATATCAACTCAAGTGGATAACTAGGATCAACCCTGTGGGACCTCTTAAATCCACAATAATATGGATAAGTAGGGATTAGCCCATATGGGCCTTTTAATACCTGTATGTGTAGGGCTCTCTATCAGAACCTCGATGGTTGCACCCATCATATCATATACATAGGCAATGGCCTATAAGGACTAAAACCCTTAGTAGCTACTAATTCTCTAATTAACTAGTTAACCCATCCAATAGGCATCTAACTAATAAGGGCTAACTCTAAGTGTAAGTTTATTTTCCCATTTATAGGTTATTCATTATGAGTCTATAACCTTATTTGTAATTATGACAATTACATGTACATTTTCGTTATTGCGTAACCAACACTCATAGCACATTTTAACCATTTTATTATTATTCATTTAGTCATTCTCATGGCCTCACAAACTTAGACAATGAGTCTTATACATTTTAACCAACTACATTTACTCTATCCACATAATGTATAATCATCACTTAATTTCTTATTTAGTCACATTTCATCCAATAGTTCCTTTTGAAACCACATAACCATTTTATGCACATTGTTACTCACTCTTAATTGCACACATGCCCATTCGTCTTCTACTCATGACATATTTTAAGGCCACCTAAGGTATAAGTACCCATTATCCTTTTTACCAATTTCACTTCATAACAATATTTTATGCTCACTTTTAGCTTAGTTACATGGCATACCATCACTAATTACTCAAGTACACTAACACTTCTTTATCATACACCATTTGGCCACACTTCACACATATGTATGCACATGCATTTTTCATGCACTTATCACATACATAGGTTTGTTATCATCACCTTAACACAATTATAAAAGCATTATACATTAACACACACATATATAGACACTCAATGGCATTTCCATACACATTTTCACACATAAAAGGATGCCTTCAAACAACTACACACACATATTACATTAAATCCACATATCTCATGTGTTAAAACACCCTAATTCACTGCTTGAAGCATAAGCTTGAATTTACCATTGAAGTGTTTCTAGGCATAGCCTTGATTTATATAGCTTTTTATAAAATAGCTTTTACGAAACTAAAAGAATTAAAGGTGCAGTTATAGGAGCCATGAGATAAAAGGTTTATTAGACAAAGAGTTTGCCCATGAGGTGCACCCAGTGCTATTTGTGAAGTGAAAGATCATACCCTAACACTTTGTGTTAACTATAGGTAGTTAAATAAATTGATGATTAAGAATAAATACCCACTGCCTCGGATTAATGATTTTATTTGATAAAGTTTAAACAAAGGAGTTTGATGTGCCTAACAAAGCTTTTCACACCAAATATAGGCATTATGAATTTTTGGTGATGCCTTTTGGGTTGACTAACGCCTAGTTGCAATAAACAGGATATTCAGGCCATTTTTGGACTAGTTTGTTATGGTATTCATAGATGATATTTTAGTGTATTTTAAGACTAGAGTTGATCATGAACATCTTAGGCTAGTATTACAGAATTTGAGAGAGAAGTATCTTTTATGTAAAATTAAGCAAGTGTGAGTTTTGGTTGGATAAAGTAACATTTTGGGGATATATTGCCTTAGTTAAAGGAATTAGGGTAGATCCAAGTAAGATCAAGGCTATAGTGGAATGGAAACATTTAAGAAATGTGACAGAGATCAAGAGTTTCTTGGGATTAAATAGATATTATAGGAGGTTTCTAAAAGGATTTTCATTGATTAGAACTCCTATGACATGATTATTAAGGAATAGGATGATAAATGCCAAGAGAGCTTTGATAAATTAAAGGCCATGTTAATAGAAGCCTCTATCCTTACACTACTAAAGCTAGGGAAGGATTTTATTGTTTATAGTGATGCTTCTCATAATAGGCTCGAGCGTGTGTTAATGAAGAATGGTAAACTAATGGCTTATGCATCCAGGTAGTTAAAACCTCATGAAAAGAATTATCCAACTCATGATTTACAGTTAGCTACCATTGTTTTTGCCTTGAAGATTTGGAGACATTATCCTTATGGTGAGAAATGTTACATACATATAGATCATATGAGCTTGAAATATCTTCCTATGCAAAAGGAATTGAACTTGAGACAATGGAGGTGCATGGAATTGATTAAATACTATAATTGTGTGATTGATTAGCATTCAAGTAAGGTGAATGTAGTAGTAGATGCATTAAATTAGAGATTTTTATATGCCTTGAAAGTAATGAATGTTTAATTGCAAAGTCAAGAAGATAAAGCTTTGTTAGTAGAATTACACGTAAAACCTAGATTGATTTAATAGGTGAAAGAGGCTTAGAAGGATGATAATCAACTCATGTATGTAATGAGTTTAATTAAAGAGGGGAAGTCTACTAAGTATGAAATTAAAGCAAATGGCTAT
>CANXYI010947408.1:0-10852 GCA_948208565.1 Hura crepitans | reverse complement strand
CATTATCTCATTCATTCACATACATTAACATTTACTATTTACACAAACCTCATACATATATCACACAACACCATTCGACCATTCCTTACTGCACCTCATTCATGTTCAATTATCATAATTTAACACATCTTCATCTTTCTTATATACACTTATACTTAATATATCATTTACATATAATCACACATTAAACATACATAAATGCCACAAGGACCATTCGGCCATTCTTTATTCAACATTATGCATATTCAATTTTACCATTTATTTACACATTCATCATTTATACTCATTTTTTACATCAAACATACTAATTAAATACATGCCTTTTCATTATAAATTCATACTTCCATGCAACATTTCATACCAATTCTCATGCAAAATCATACATTTATATGTTTAATTCAAATTCACTTACTTCTATTATGAAAATTTACCACTTTTAAGGCTCACTTTTAGCCTTGATTCCCTTTCTCTTTTTCTTTTCCTACATACACATTTTTAGATTTTAGAAAATTCCTTAAAAATCCATTTTAACTTTGAACTTCATTCTAATTGCATTTAGAGTCTTAGAATAACCTCTAGTTTCTATAACAAAAATAAGAATTAATTTTTGACAACTTACTATTCATGGTGACACTATTTACCATAGGATGAATTCTCTTATTTTAAGCTTCCTTTTAATGAAATTCCACTTCTATGAAGTTATTTAGGTCATGGAGGGAATTTTAGAGGGGTTAATTGCTTGATTTGGTAGAGATATAGAGGATTTAAGGAGGAAAAAGGAATAAAAACGTGATGGACATTTTGAGAAGAAAATGGCATCAGATTTTCTTGGATTTTTGGGGAAGATGAGCTCAATTTGTGTGTATGGGCTCACACATAATTGATCACCATTTTATATGAATTACCCGCGGGCCCCATTTCATTAATTCTCATTTTTTGTGCTCGTTTCTTATTAGTTTTGTGTCAAACTTTAAAAATTCATTGAAATTTTTATAGACCTCTAAAAATAATGATCTTGGCATTAAAATTCATTATTTAATCCCATTAAAGGGTTTATAAATTTTTTGATCAAAATTCCATAATTTGCCTAGGTCACTATTCACTCGCGAAATCTAAAAATTCCAAATAAATAGTAAACGACCTCCGAATATTAAAATTCTTTCTCCAAAGGACTCATTTGAATTTTTGACCTTTATGGTGCGCCATTTTTAGGTTCATCTGAGCACATCCCGAACCAATCCTGGCACAAACCCATTTTATATCACTATTCACTTCTCTACTACCTATTATGATTTATTGGTTTTGCTAAATCTTTTAATTCTTTCATTTCATTATTTTTTAGCTTATCAAAATTTTATGAGTAGTACTTGCCCTTTTTAACCATCGTATAGTGCTTTGACTTCCTAAAAACACTATTTATGTCTCGACAAGTACTGTTAATAAAATTGTGTTTCACGAGCGTTACACAATATAATTCAACATAGCAACAAAAATGCATCTAGAACAAATGTCTTTAATCAGAAACATGTATCTAAAAGATATGCGTATCATAATTTTTATGTTTCTAGTATTGCTTTCTAATACATGTTCTTATTATTGTAGAAAAAGACATGTGTCCAAATTCTTCTAATATAAGAAGAAAGTTAACTCTAGAAAATCAATGTGGGTTAAGAAAAATTCATCAATATATTCTAAAGGAAAGGAACTTAAGTCTTCTATTGATCTAAAAGTAAAACCTTCTTTTGCTGGTCTAGAAGTACCTAAGTGTTTTAGTGCTACTAACAAAATATGATCCAACAAAAATTAGGTACCAAAATATGCTTGATCTTTATATAGGTATGTCAAGGAGCAGTAGATCAAATAAATGGTACATGGATAGTGGCTGCTCTAGACATATGACTTAAGACAAGTCAAAGTTTAATAAGGTGACCACGATAGATGGTGGAAATGTTAGTTTTAGAGATAAAAGCAAAAGAAAAATTATTAGAATAGGATCAATTACCTTAAATCCCTGTATTGAAGATGTTTCACTTGTGGACAATCTGAAGTTCAATCTATTAAGCATTAGTCAACTATGTGACAAAAATAGAAGAGTAATCTTTGAGTCAGATAACTGCAGAGTAGAGGAGATTGGAACAAAAAAAAACTATTCAATTGGACACAGATTAGGAAATATATAGTTAGTCAATTTAGAAGAGTTAAAAAACAGAAATGCTACTTGCTTAATTTCCAAAGATGATTAGAGTAGAATATGGCATAAAAAGCTTGGCCATGCAAACATTTACACATTAGAGAAGCTGTTTAGAAAGGAATTAGTCAAAGGTCTACCTAAGATGAACTTTGAAAAGGAGTATGTGTGTAAAGCTTGTCAAATGGGGAAGCAGATCATATCATCATTCAAATCCAAGAAAAAAATCACAACTAAAAAGGCATTTGAATTCTTGCACCAAGATTTTTTTAGACCTATTACACCTACAAGTCTAAGTGGCAAAGCTTATGTGTTTGTCCTTGTTGATGATTACACAAGATTCATGTGGACTTTGTTTTTAGCTAATAAAAATGATGCCTTTGAAGCTCTTGAAAAATTAAGCAAAAAGATCCAAAATGAAAAAGGATACAAGATCACCAATCTAAAGAGTGATCATAGAAAAGAATTTAACCACAAAAGCTTTAAAGATTTTTATGATAAGATGGGCATTCATCATTCCTTTTTAGTTCCTAGAACACCCCAACAAAATGGTGTTGTAAAAAGGAAAAATAGAACAATGTAAGAAATGGTTAGAATAATGATTAATGAGTACCACTTGCCAAAGTATTTCTAGGTAGAAGCTATTAACATAGCATGCTACATTCTAAATGGAACATCCTTTAGATTAGGTCTTTAGAAAACTGCTTACATGTTATGAAAGGGCATAAAACCTAATATAAGTCACTTCCAAGCATTTGGTTGCAAGTGTTACATCTTTAATGATAAAAATAATTTAGGAAAATTTGATTCTAAAACTGATGAAGGCATATTTCTAAGATATTCCTCTAGTAGCAAAGCATATAGGGTATAAAATAAAAGAACATTATCTATAGAAGAATATATTAATGTTAAATACATCTGATATCTGTACTGGGGAAAGGTGTGTTTTTGATAATGAAATAGGTCTAAAAGAAAATTAGAAGAAAAATAAAGAAACCACTGTGGAAAATAAGAGTTAAGATGATTTAGATCAATAATCAGATCAACATCCAAATTAGGGTCTAGATCAAGATGTCAGAATAGATCATCAATCAGAACAACCCATAAATCAACATCTAGATCTCCCAAGAGACTGAAGTTTTCATAAATATCATCTTAAGGAAGATTTATTAATAGATCCTTCTACAAAAATGATGACCAGAAGAACATTAAGAGAGTACTATGGTAATGTAGCTTTCTTTTCTCAAATTGAACCCAAAAATTTTGATGAAGCTCACAATGATGAAAGTTTTTGCTATGTAAGAAGAACTTAATCATTTTCAACGAAATAAAGTTTGGGTATTAGTTGCTACACCTAAAAACTATTCTATTATTAGCACTAAATGGGTGTTTAGAAATAAATTTAAGGAACAAGGCAATATAATTAAAAATAAAGCAAGACTTGTGGCTTAAAGCTATAATTAAGAAAAAGGTATAAATTTTGATGCAACATTTACACCAGTTGCACGTTTAGAAGCAATCATAATTTTATGTGCCTTTACCTATTTTAAAGATTTTAAGCTATATCAAATAGATGTTAAGAGTGCTTTTCTAAATGGTCTTTTAAATGAAGAAGTATATGTAGAACAACCTCCTAGTTTTGAAAGTCTAGATCATCCAAATCATGTCTTTAAACTTAATAAAGCTTTGTATAGTCTAAAACAAACACCTAGAACATTGTATGAAAGGTTAAGTAGTTTGCTACTTGCTCATAATTTTAAATGAGGTAAAGTAGATACAACACTTATTATTAAACATAAATCATCTCATATGCTTATTGTTCAAATCTATAAAAATGGTATAGTTTTTAGTGCTACTAATATGTCTCTTTGTAAAGAATTTGAACAGTTAATAAAAAAGGAATTTGAAATGAGTATGAAGGGAGAGCTCACTTTTTTTCATGGATTACAAATCAAGTAATACAGTAAAGAAGGAATTTTCGTCAATCAAGTGAAGTGTACTAAGAAGTTACTCAATAAATTCAAAATGATAGAATCAAGCCCTATACTACTCTAATGAGCTTAACTATAAAGATGGAGCAAGATGAGAAAGGAAAATGTGTAGATAAGAAACCCTATAGATGAATGATTAGCTCACTTCCATACCTTACTGCCAGTAAACTAGATATACATTTTAGTGTCTCTATGCTAGATTCCAATCTGCACCCAAAAAGTCACGTCTAATTGTTGTAAAGAGGATACTTAGATAACTTCTAGGAACTCAAGAGTTAGGTTTGTGGTATTCCAAACATACTGATTTTAATATGATTGGATACTCTGATACAGATCATACAGGTTGTAAAGTAGAAAGAAAGAGCACCTCTAGAGTTTGTCACTTTTTAGGGTAGTCTCTAATAACTTGGTCTAGTAGAAAACAACACTTAGTTGCTCTATCCACTATAGAAGCTAAATATATTGCTATCAAAAGTTGTGTTGCTCAAATTCTGTGGATCAAACAATAACTTGAATATTATGGAATTGTTTTAGAACATGTTCCTATTCTATGTGATAGTACAAGTGCCATTAACTTAACCAAGAATCCTATTCTGCACTCTAGAACAAAGCACATAGAAATACGTCATCACTTTATTAGAGATCACATTCAGAAGAGAGATATTGAGCTAAATTTTGTATCAATTGAAAATCAACTACCATATATCTTTACCAAACCTTTGAAGGAAGATATATTCTATGAAATTAGAAGAAAATTGTGTATGGGTACATCTAAAGATTAGAAATGAGGTATCTCTATATCCTATACTTGTATGGATTTTCTTTTCTAACAAAATATGTTTAGAAAAACATATTAGAATTGCATCTAGATCAATATACCTGACAAATGTCTAGAGTAGATATGAATAATATTTCTTTCATGTTTCTAATACACATTATATATATATGTTTTCTAGTGTATCCATTTTTTTTGTGTCTAGATAAGTATCTAGAAATAGCAGTGTTTCTAACCCTTTTTTAGTGCACACGTGACTAAAAATACACCACTAACTCTTTATGAGTGATTGATTGGGTGTCAGTTCACTTTTTTAGTTTTCAATGGTAACTTTTTAAGTTTCCAATGTGTTTAGTTATTATAGTCAACTTCTTGGAAAAGCTTCCACCTTTCCCCTTAATGTCTCTTTTCAAAATCTAGCTCATTTTTATTTCTCTTTGGCTTCTTTTTTTATGCTTTTTTTATTTTTTTCATTTCATTAAAAACCTTTTCTCTCTCTTTCTCTCTCGATATCTGTTCTTCTTTATTTTTTTAACACAAAAAACCTCACATATCTTCTCTCTCTCTCTTTGTTCTCTCTAGATCCCTCTCTATTCTTATTCATTTCTCATCTTCTTTTTATCTTTCTCATTCTTATCATCAACCAAAATAAACCCTCAACTCTTTTCTTCGAACCAACTATGAGACAAAAGACTAGGGCTCACAAATTGCCAAAACCAAAGGTAACCACCACCAAACCTAGTCAGGTGCACCTAAAAGAAAACTTATCAAGATAAAAATTAAAGCTTGTTGATGAATCTAGTGAGAGAACCAATGAAGAAAATCTATCTCTTAGCTTTATTCCTTTGAAAAATGTCAATTGGGATTTTATGGAGCAAAAAGACTACCAAATTATCAAATGGTTTAGTGACTAGAAATGGAAGACCTTTTTGACATATGAATGTCCCTGTAACTACCTAGATTTGGTATCTGAATTCTATAGCTCACTCAAAATTATTGATAATGAGCATTTTGTTATGTCTCTAGGTAGAGAAACTCATGTAGTTTCCTTGAACTTGTTCTCTGAGGTTTATGAAATTCCTAACTTAGGGAAGTGGTTAATAAAAGGGATGAAAATAGAAGAGTACCTTGAAATTGATAAAGAAGAATTTGATAAAATTGTCACTAATCCTACCAGACCAAACTTTAAATCAAAACTGCCTTTTACCTCTATGTTCCTTAAGTTTCAAATTGCTCACAAATTTATCACTAATGTTATTGTGCCTAGGGTAGGGAATGTGGATTATATGACTGAGTTGGATTATTATCTTTTTTGGTACATCTACTACAGTTACCCTTTCAACTTGCCTTTCTTAATGGTTAACATCATGATGTCCAACATTAGTGACATTAGGAAAAATCCTAGAAAAGGACTCAAGCTGCCCATTGTTATGCATTTGACTAAACTGTTCTGTCATTAGGATGTTTCCTTTTAGGATTTGTCATCAACAAAATTTGAGTTAAATGCTAAAATAGGAAAAACCTTTTATAAGTCTTCCTATATGAAACTCCTTACCACTAGGAAATGAGATTTCACTACCTCTGATTGTGAGCAATAAGTAAAAAAGCTTAAAGAAGTTTTTAGTTCTACCCGTATTGATACATTACACCCTAAAGTCAAAGAGGCTTTTGCATCACAGAGTTTAGTTAAAGACTCTTTAAAGTCTAGTCCCAGCAAGGCAATTAAGATTTCTTTTAAGGGAAATGAACCTAAAATTGTGCACTCAAGTGATGAAGAAAGTTCTTCTAAGAGGTCCTCTAGCACCAAACAACCTTTTAAAGGTACAAAGATTGAAGTACTGGGTGATTTTGATGATGCTGAGCAAGAAACTGCTCTCTAAACATAATCCAGAACTTAAGGCCCTTCAAGGCATCTTCTACCACCTTTAGTAACTCACTCATCATGTTCAGGCCCTCATCTTTGCCAAACAATTTAAACATCCTTGAATCCTCTTTACATCACTTTTGCTTCATATCATTTTTTTGCTCTTATGCCTTAATTTCCCTTCCTTTTTCATTGATGTCAAGAAAAGGGAGAAATTGAGAGTCTAAAATAGAAATAGCTATTTTGTTAGAGTTTTGTTTAAGTTCTATATGTCAAAAGCTTTATGGCTATATAGTTGAATGCCTATGGATAAATATATGTTAAGCACATGGACTGCCTGTAAAAGTGCTCATATTTCTTTGATGATATATATGTGCTCTATTAATGAATGATTATGCTACTCTATTATCCTCTTTTATCAAGAAAAAATTTCTCATTTTTCTTCACTCTAGCTAATTTTTATCTATATATAAACTCAAGGGGAGTATTTATATACTTACATATGTCTAACAAAGTTTATTAAAAGATAATTTAAGGTTTTGACATCATAAAAAAGGGGGAGAATTATTGTCTCAATTAGCTATAATCAGTATTTTGATGATCTCTAAAAACCTTAAATCACTTTTATTCTATTTCTGTGTATCATTGGCAATAATTTTAGGATATAATTAAAGATAGTTTACTTGGAAAAATTAAAAGAAGAAATGACGACCTTATGAAGAATTATGTGCTCTATGAAGTTGCTATAAAGAAATTAAAGATTTTAGGGACCATTATTGTAAAAATTATTTTTGAGGACCACACACTCACACATGTATTTTAGTAATAAATAATGCATTGAAGTAATTTTGTTTGAAAAACAACTTAAAGAGTTTTGAAGAAAATGAGTAGCAATTGTTAAAAAATGGTTATAAATCAACTAACTAGATCAAGTCATTTTGATTTAGATAGTGTTCTAGGCTAATGATCTAGATAGTGTTTTAGATAGTAACATACAAAATAATGGTAACTTTTAATAGTTATTGTTAGCTTTTAACGGATTACAACTATCTTTGAACGGTCATAAGTGAACTTAAACTATTTATTAACAAATTTTTTCAGAAGAAAAACATAAGAAATTGTTAAAAAATTTCATCTCTAAAGAGATTCGTACTTTAGACCCATTTTTATACTTCCACACATATAAGCTTCATCTATTACATACTCTATCCTCAATTTAATTATATATTCTATTGTAATTATTTTTTAAGAGGATTTTTCTCTTTGTAAAACTTTTTCTCTTATTTTAAATGTACTAAGATCAAGTGGTTGATCTTGCACAAGAATTTCTAGTATCTAGAAAAGCTTTGTGGGTAGCTTTTTAAGGTTGTAAATGGCTTTGATTCTTCCCTAACAAAAGAATTAAGAAGAGTGGAAATCTCAAGTGTGTTGTCTTGAGGAGTAGATGTAGGCTTGGGATAGCTAAACCACTATAAAAATTCTTGATCTTACTTTTATACTCTACTCTTTTAGATATTGCATGCCTGGCTTCTATATTGTGTTTTTCTGAAACTTGATAAAGTTTTTGTGTTTGTCTCTTTTATAAGTTAGCTTTGAATTAATTTTTCTTAATGGAAGTTTATAAATTAGTATTTCTATTCTTCCACTAGAAAACCCTTATCTTGATCTATATCCTTTTAGAAGAAAATACTTTTCTTTTTTATCTAGAAAAAGGGTTAGATCAGAAGTCAACTATTCTAAAAAATCCTTTAAACGCTCAATTCACCTCTCCTCTTGAGTGCTTTAGGACCAATAGTAATGATGACCATGTTGCTATATCAAATCAAAGGATCAAATATATACAAAGTTTTATTTGAGAAATAAAAAAAGAAAATAAAGCAAAATACAAGAAGAAAAGGAAAGTCCTAATTGCTTGTAGAAGAACTATCCCTAAGAAGCTAGCTAGTAGTAGTAGAGGAATCCCTCTCAAAGCTTAAACTTGCTATAACTTAAGTAAACCTAGCCACTTTGTTTAGATCAACCTCTAATTCTTTCAATCTCTTCTGATAAGGCTTTATCTCTACCTCCTAATCATTATATAACTGCCTTTTCCTAGCCAGCCACCTCTTAAGTCGAGCTATAGTTTATCTTTAACCTTGAATAATCCTACAAAAGTATAAGAAGAGAAATATTAAAACTACATTTATTTTCAAAAAAGAAACTATATAATGTGCATACATATAGAATTAGGAATCACACATACTAGCTCTCCTAGTCTGTAAAGTTAGCTCGCTCTTTAAGCTAACGATTAGTCTATCAACATACTTTAAAGACTCTTAAGGACACTATAAATAAGAAAGAGGGTCAAAGCATAGTTTTAGTGAAAAAATAAGACAAAGAAAGGAAAAAAAATACTTACTATGCTTGCTATAGCAGGAGTGAAAGGTGTAGTCAATTGAGGGATCTCTATTATACCTCTGCACAAGGCTCCCTCATGGTTGTAAAAGCTAAAATAAGGATTAGGTCTCATGGAAAAAACACCCATCACCCCAAACAAAGAGGAGAGACCTACCTATGGTTGAGAAGAAGAACTCTCCTCATGAATAAAAGGAGTAGGAAGCTGTAGTTATCAAAAAATAAGTTATATAAAAATATAAATGTATTACGAGTGGAAGTAACAAAGATACATACTAGAGCTGATGAAGAAGAGACTACCAGAAACTTCCTCAATAAAGAAATCTTAACAAAAGAAGTGCAGTTGGCTTGACATTACATGAGGGCCTCAACATGAATACCTACTTTCTCTTGCTCCACTAGCTTAGAAGGAGGTATGAAGGTGCTTAGGTAAGACCCAATGGGATCCTCAAAAATTTGATGGGAATGAGGAACTCTATGCCACTCAAGGACTCTCTCCTTAAAGTACTAATACCTAAAAGGGGGACCCTTAAGAAGATATCTCTACTCTATGCGAGAGAAGGAAGATTGCATCGCTAGTCTCCACTCATTGATCTCTAAATCCCACTAGCACCTGTGAACCTAGAATCACAAGGAGAACATTAAAAACTAAATGAAGAAAAAAAGAGAAGTGAACAATATGGAAAAAAGACATACCATGTCATCATTTAAGTTAATAAGGTACATCTTGTATGAATGCACCTCATACTCCCTCCCAATAATAGACAAGTTCCACCTTCATAGTCATGGGATCTCATTATCTAAGATAATAATAACAGTAGGATGAGGAACGATGCCTTTCTCATAAGCCTAGACTTATAAAAGGAAAAGAAGCAAAGTTAGTATTATCAAATAAGAATAGAAGCAGTAAAAGTAGAAATAAAAGAATTTTACCTCTAATACCATCACAAACCCTTGCTGCACCTTTATTATGCCTTTGCACCTTTTGTCTCGAGGTCTCTCAAGGGTAATAGAAACAAACTCTTAACTGCATTGTTTGTGTTCGTGAAAAGAGTATGTCCTAGTAATGCAAGAATGAAACCTCTAGTAATCTAGTTAACTTGGACATCCAGAAGTGGAACTGGTATAGCTTTGGTCTAATGATTGACAATGGATGAGTAATAAATACCATTACTCCCCTTCACCTTGGGATGGAACCAAAGAAAAGAAGTGATATAATCCCACTAGGTGCTGGGATAGAAAAGACAATCATCAAGGGCAATCTATTGGCCACTACATGGGATGTTGATAATGGTAGCAAAATTAATCATGTCCACACCATATGGGAGAAGAAAATAATATGTCATGTTAAACCACCTCTTTATTAAAGCTTTATATGTAACACTTTAATACCAACCGATAGCTGATTTAGATATAGGATGTCAGAGGTGACATCTCTTACTCAATCCGATTGCCAAATCTAAATGAATGACATAGCACAAATTTAACTATCTTATTCATAATACATTTGTTATCTCTGTTAAGAGTTATTTAAAACTGTTGCTATTATCCATAAACATATGTTTGTAATAATGTAAACTAGGGCCCACTACTTTCATATATACATGAATGCCAATCTACTATCGTTACTCACCTACTTT
>CANXYI010947235.1:0-16334 GCA_948208565.1 Hura crepitans | reverse complement strand
CATTATCCTTATACAAAATCCTAATAATAGGTACATAATTACACCTCAATTTTGGTCACATTTTCCATTCAAACAAAGTGACATTTTATGCTATCTAATGTCACTTTGGCCCACAAAGCCTCACTGCTTTATCCGTTGGGTAAAGGGTGTAACGTGAGGACTTTCTAAGAGGTCACCCATCTTAGTACTACTCCCATGTAAACATGTTTAAATTCAAAGTTCTAATGGGATCCGAACCCTTAACACCTAAAAGCGTGCTAACCAAGCGGTAAGTAGGGCTGTTACAGCATATGTACTTTATTATCCCTTATATTAAACTTTTAACAATATATAACTTATAAAAATCCAACAAACAAAAACCTTAATGGTAAATACACTATTTGAGACTTTTATGTCAAAAATCTAATAGCATAACAACTATCCAAGGACACTAGCCCAAATAGTAACCTTTAAAGCAACACACTTTTAAATATCTAGACAACACATCCTGACTTTGTGATCCTTCTGATCACTCTAAACACATCATCATAAATTATCTCTTCACATCATGAAGAGAAGATACTCTAAAAGAATAAAAGAATCTCAAACATCATATATATATATATATATATATATATATATATATATATCAAACATTTCCATAGTCATCCATGTCACAAATAGATAAAACTGATCACAAATAATACATATGCCCTTTTTAAATCCATATAAAGAGTATACGTAACCTTTAATAAAAAATGTTTATTATATAATCCTTGATAGAGAAATATATCGACAACCTAAAATCCAAAACTATACTAATACAACATAATATTTTGTCTTTAATCATATAATATGCCAAGATTATAACTACATCCCTTTTCAACCTCCATTATTCTCTGCTTCTTGTATGATCCTTTATCCAAGTCATCCAAACCTTTCCATTGCCACAAATAATGTGCTAAGCTTCATAGCTTAGTGGTGTAATCAATCTAATATATTTTTACAATGCATATTTATATTCATATAGTCACACATTTATATTACATTCACACATTCATATAATATTCATATATTTATACTTTTGAACCCATCAGTCTGTAACTTAAACATTAATATTATTAAGAAACAATATTCATGCATATGCTTCATCATTCAGTCAATATCTCATTTTTAAATGTTAATATACAATAGAGCCATAGAAATATAAACTAAGATATTCATAAAATAACCAAAACATATTCTTACCAGCAATTTAATAGTCAATATAATAGACAAAAAAATAATCCATGGTATTACTAATAAAATAAAATTGTATTCATACATTCTAGTTAATATTCATTACTTTATCACTTCAATAACAATTGTTTACAAGCATCATATTATATTAACAATTGTGTTATAACTTGTCTATGTTATCATGATTATTTATAAATAATATATAATATAGACAAACTCATAAATCCAACATAATTATAAAGTTTATAAACATATGTTCTATTTCTATAATCATTTATCCATTTTCTCTTATACTAGTGCTAAACAAAAACCATATTTACATGTATAATAACCAACACAATTTGCACCATATTCATCAATCCATATATAAGTCTATTAATTTAAATATTAACTCATTGTTATCAATTGCTAGTTAAATTGCCTAATTTATATGCTCATATATATATAAAAGAAGAAAACTAATCGTACACATACAAGCTTTAATTTTCATGCATAGATGATGGACATACCAAGAGGAAGAACATTTACGACATAATGAACCATATACAAGTATACAATTAGATATTTCTAAACATGACCAACTCATTATACTATTTAAATGAATCAATTATTTTTATAGATATCATGTCTACTTGATTTTTTTTTTTTTACTTTTCTTTACCAATCTTGTTATTCATATTTTTATCTTGCCCATACTTATAAAACACTTGCCTAAAACTAAACAATGAGGCTCTCTAGCTACATAGGCCATATGTGTGTGCAGTGGCTCCATTAAACTTATATGGTCATTGCATCAACCTAAGTATATGTAGTAACCTCTCTGGACCTATTTGGCTACTGCACTAGCCTATGGATGTATAATGGTCTTTGTAAACCTATTCGGCTGCTATACTAGCATAATATGTGATGATGTCTGACTATACATTTAGTGTCTTAATTAGACCTATACTACTACTACACAAGCCTAAATGTGTGTGGTGGCTCTATGAACCTTTACGACTACTGGACCAGTTTAAGTTATATGCAGTGGCTCCATAAAACTATACTATTGTTACAACATCTTAGGTATGCACCAAAGTATCCTAGCAGCTGCTAATCTATCCCTAGTTAATCTGTTAACCTATCTAATTTAGGTTGACTAATCATATGGGCCAATAACCATATTAGCTTTTGTTACACCATCTTAAGTACCTAGGAGTAAATTTTATTTATTCCTTGGTCAGCACATGAACTTAGGGAAATATGTGCTCTTTATTATTTGGAAACCATTTATTTGCTCATTCATGCATTTTAAACACAAAGATCTCATATCAAGTATATTCATCCTTCATGTCTCATAAGCAACATCAAAAACTTATATATATCTCAACATCTTATTTAAATTACACCAAATAATTTACCTTATCAATATACTTTGAGAATGCCTCTAGTAATCACTATTCTAAATTAGGCCTTCTGGCAACAGTGGCTCACATTGCCAACTTATAATTCCATAATCCTTTTCTTTACTATAATTAACATATTTAACATATAAAATACTCATTCATATCATCATTCATCAAACATTAGCATTATCAATGTCAACATATTATTATGACCATAATATAGATATATACATACTGATGTTGTATAACGTATAAGGCATAACCATTCATAATCTATATTGCAAGCATGACTCATTATATACCAAAGCTTAATATTAAATAACATAATCCCATCATTCAATCAACTTTAATTCATTCTTATATAAGTTCATTTCCATAGCCTACTTTTCTTGCTCATATACCTATTTGCATGAAAGAAAATGAATACCATAACACTCACACAATTATATACCATACCTTATATTGTTCATATCAATAATATTCCATTCACATTAATATCTCATTCTACATATTTTACTCATACATGTTTTCTTTTATCTTAGGTCATGTTCATAATCACTATCTATCAAATTATTTCCTCATGTTACATACCACTTCCCTTTCAAAATTATGCTTGTACCTATCATATACAAAGGCAAAAATATAATACAATATAACTATTTTATAATAATTGATTAATCTTATTTAACACTAACTCATTATACCATGATTTATTATGTTATTCTTTTTTATCAAAATATTTATTATAATATAGCCATTGCATGTATTTCATAAAGCAACATTGAAATATTCCATAATATGATATTTTATGACTTATTACATATATCCATAACACGTTAACTCATAATGATAATCTTAAAAACACAAACCACTATTTTGTGATCATACTTCATTTCATATACAACACTAATAATCTAATCTACATGCAATATTAAACATTAACACACAGTACCATATCTATGAATATAGCACTTGTTGCATACAAAAGCTTGATTTCATATAGCATCATTTATTCTTTAAAACTTGTTAAAACTATTATGTTACCTCTTTTAACCATTTGGCCAACAACAACACACAACATAAACATTTAACAAACTTCTCATACATTACTCACATAACACTTCACAAGTCACACAACTATTAAAGCATGCTTTAAACCATCTTTATATACCATTTTTTTATTTTACATTTTACATATGATTCGACCACATTCATATCATTTGGTATTATTTGATTCTTTATGTTAAATACAATTTCAACAACTAATTACAACACACTCATCATCATCATCATAACTCTTATAACTAATGTTTAATCCATATAGACATGTAACATATTCAAAGCATGTAAAAGGAATCATTTAGCTATAACTTGAATAATACTCAAAATTTACCACTCTCACATCAACATAACCTCATACATAATTATAACTTCATCACGCTAATTCAACTTCATCACAAGCCAAAACATACATAGTATAATTAGACTCAACACATCCAGGCACATAAAAAAAGGGAACATTTGGCTAACATATGGAACACACTCCTTATTATTAATGACTACTATACATACACAATTTCATATTCATATTTAAAGCACCAAACATGATTAACCATCAAAATTCATAAGTGACCTATACAACTATACACACTTTTAACTTAGGGTTTCACACATACACACTTTATATTAAATTGATTACACACACCTTTAATCTCATTTACTACCCAATAGCCTCCTTAAGCTTTTAATTTCTTTTTCTCCTTGATTCTTTCTCTTTCCTCTTTAAACATATCTCAACAAATATTAAAAACTTCATAACAATTATTACGTGCCTCTAATAAACAAAATAGCTTGATAAAACTATTATTATTATCTAAGCATACCCTAAAAAATATCAAACTTGAAAAGAAAACCACTTCTTTCATTTGGGGTTACTATTCATCAAACCCCTAAACTTATTAAAACCTTTAAAATAACCTATGATCCAAGCTTTTACCATAATAAGTTATTAAATCTCATTGCAATTAATGGCCAAAATCAAATTTAGTGGAGTTGAGGTGAAGAAACAAAGAAGAAAAATAGAGGATTTTGAGAAAAGAATCCATTGGCTTATTGAGGAACAAAGAGGATGATTTTTGTCCTTTTCCCCCCTTGACTCAAGATTTAATTTGTCTTATATAGAAAAATTCGACTTCTCCCATCTTTATCCCAATAGTCCCTAAACTATCATCTTTATATTCAATTAGTCCTTTATCTTTACTTTCTTCATTTTTAACCTTTTTGATGACCTTTTTTCCCTTTTTGATGACCTTTTTTCCTTTCCAAACTTTACCTAAAAATGTCTTAAAATTAATTCCATCATTCTATAATGTTAGTACGAGTCAGGTCTCAAGAGAAATTATTCACCCTTAAGAGATGATATACACATGTAAACTTGTTATCATTCATTTTCTTTTCGAATGTTCTCATTTCTTTACCAAAATGTATACATAAATAGTTTACCATATAAACTCTTGATCAGGAGGGTTCAAAAACCTTATTCCTATACCATGAGTCATTATTCCAAGATATTGTGATTCACTATTCGTAATCATGCTTGTTATCACTTTTTAGAAATCCGAACGTCCTCATATTTATACAAGATTACACCTACAACATGTTTATGTCATAAACCCTTGATTTATAAGAAAATCCTTATCAGGTTCAAGAAGTCACTATTCATGACCCTTGAGTGTCACTATTTAAAACCTCGGGATTTATGGATGTGACAAGATTGATGATGGAAATAGAAATAAAGTTAAAATTTAATGAACATTTATATAGGATCATTAATGTGTGCTCATATGTATTTATGTCAATGTCATGTCATCATATGAATTTGATGTATGTATGATATGTAAATGATATTGAAGGTTAGCATGAACCTATAAAGAAGCACATATGATTTGAAAAGTTTACATTACACTAAATCTTAAGTTTACCATATGAGTCATGATAAGAATAATTAGGTAAGTATTATGAAATTGAATAAGGACTAGGAATACTAAAGTGCTTATGTTTGGAATTGCAATGACTATGGCACATAAGACATATGTAATACAATTAGCTTATAAATGTATATTATAGGATAGAAGTGACGGTGTATAAGAATATAAGTGCATATAATAAATAAAAATGGATTAAAAAGGAATATGGATAGTAAGATGATAACATGTAAAGTTACAGTGGATATGGTAAAAGAAATGGAACACAATACATATGGCTTGAAAATATAACATATCATACAACAATGATAATTTATAGCTTAATAATGAATTATTTACTTAACTTGTTGATGTATAATGAATTCAAATTGCATAATAAAGAATAGAAAGGTATAACCATAAAGAATAAAATAATGGGTTAATTGAATGGAACCACACATGGATTAAAGAACATACAAATGTATGCAAAATAAGTAAACATGTATAGAATCAAATGGCATATGGTGAAAGCCTTTGTGAGCTAAAAAATCTAAATTGGATAGGTTGATCAGACAACTAGGGATAAATAGTAGCTGCTAGAGTGCTTCAATACCACGTTGGTGTAGCAGCCTATAAGGTCCTTTGGGGCCACTACACAATTATACTTGTATTGGTATCACACTAGTGTAACAGCCTATAAGGTCTAGTAAGGCCACTATGCTAGGTGAGTGTGCCTGCTGGTAAGGTTAAAAATGTGGGCCACTGCATAACCACACATTTGTTTATATCATGTGAGTATAGCTACTAATAAGGTCTAATAGGGCAATTGCACTACGTGGATGCAGCCACCTGTAAAGTCCAAAATATGGGCAACTGTATAATAGACAAGATATACCCCATTATCTAATATTAAACATTGGTATCTATCGAGCATAAATAACTAAATAATTAAACTAAAATAAATTAAATGTAATATGATAGTAATTTAAGATGTATATATGAGCATAAGATAGTGAGACCTAAAATATTCTGCTCACCTTAAGTATTAAAACTTGTATTTGTTCATGATATGGGCTAAGTAAATAAAGAATCGAAATGAGATAAGGTTAGTCGTAAATTATAATGGTAACATAAGAAGGTAAATGGGAAATTGAAATAACTAGTGTACATATGGTCTATGGGTAATAAGTTCTTAAAGTAAATAGGTGCATTTGATATTAAATATTAAGTAATGAAAGGTTATGAGTTAAATATGGATGTAATATATAAATATAAAGGTAAGTTGGTGATTAGGAATTTTAGCACTTGCATGTTTTCATGATATGGATCTAATAAGCAAATAATTGGGATAAAACTAATGTTTAAAGATAGAGGCAACTTAATAGACTATTAGATGATATGTTTAAGGGTATGACAATAATTGCATGAAATGGATTTGATTGTTCACATGTTTTTATGATATGGCATGTAAGCTAAGCATGATCTACCTTGTTATTAAAATGCATTTTGCATATGCATATGTATTTAAGTATAATTCATTAAATACACCACTAAGCTTTATGCTTAACGTATCATTGTTTGTGATGTATAGATAGTAGATGAAGGATTGAAGATCAGTCTCAAGTGAATTAATGTAGACCAAAGAGGCACTATCTCTTGGGTACAATTTGTTGTATAAAAAATGTGATGTAACATATAATAAAAAGGGCATTTATGTGTGATGTTTAAAATTTAGGCATAAACTAATATATATAGAGGTTTTGTAATCTTACTAGGTATTCATATGTATAAATATAAGTATGCATGTATGTTTATTTTACAAATGAGACATTTTAGGAGATTGAGGTGTGAGAATGCCAAAATTGTTATTATTGAGAAAATAGAATGATTAGAAGGATCATGAACTATTGTGTGATAATATTGTGATATAGAAGTATTCTTTTTTTGTAGGTTACCATTTAGGCTAATGTCACTAGATAATCATTATGTTGTTGGATATTACACATAATAATCTTATGTAGAATGATCTAATCATGTTTTGAGTAAATGAAAACATAAAAAAGGATTAGATCATAACCACCTCTAATGTAAGTTATATAATTAGATATAAGGTTTTTAAATAACATGGGTTGTAATGACAATCGGTATATGTCACCTGTCATTCGGGTCTAGCAATCGGATTGAGTAAGGGGTGTCACATTTAGTGGTATTAGAGTAGGTGTATGTATTCCTTGGTATATAAGGATTACATATGAGTGCGTTGGGACTAATAACATGTATCACATAGATTTGCATTTCTTGAGGCTGATAATTATTTTTTTGTATATAATAAAGATAAGAGAATCTACTCCACTAAGTGGTAGAGAGGAGGTAGAAAGCCATGCTCTAACAAAAGTTCTTGTAGTTGTATGGGTTGAATCTTCTACAATATGAGATGTTAGATAGGTAGCTCAACCATAACTAGCCTTGCTCCAACAAATGGTTAACTTGCTTAAATAAGCTACATTAGTTGTTGTACCTTCTCTACCACCAGTAAAACTACCCTCACATTCACAAGCCCTCTAAAATACCTATTTAGAGAGAGCGAAAAAAATAGGAGCAATAGATTTCATGGTTACATAGCATGATGATTTAGCTATATCTTAATATTTGCTAGAAAAATCAATTAGAATCCTCTAGCAATTAAGATGTGTATTTAAAGAAACATTATTTATGCCATATCTTTGCTACAAGTGAAAGCCTTTTGATGGTAAGGGGCTCTTTTTAAACATAAGGCACCATAAGAGTTGACATGGGAGTTCTTTTTTGAAGAATTCAAGAAGAAGTATATTACCAAAAATTATCAAAAGAAGAAAAGAGAAGAATTCCTAGATCTAAAATAGAGGCATAGATTTATTTTAGAATATGATTAAGAGTTTGCTAGATTAAGCAGATATGTAAAGAAAATCATGCCTACTAAAGTTGAGAGGTGTAAGAAATTTGAGAAAGGTCTTAATCATGATATTAAAGTACATGTAGTATTAAAGAAGATCATAGAATTGCTTACCCTTGTAGCAGCATCACATGTAATAAAAGAAATTCAGAAGGAAAAAGTAAGAAATTTTTCAAGGGAAAAAGTCATATAACTAAGGTCAAGGTAATTCTACTCTTATTATGAATAAGAGATAGAAATTAGAGCAGATGCAACAACAGTAAAGCCAAGCTAAGACCCAAAGATCTAGGCAAGGAATATAAGTTGGGTCTCAACAACAGGTCCAAGTGATAGCTTACCATGCACAAGTTTCCATTGCTAGGAGTGCACCAGTATGTGAACATTATAGTAAGAAACATTAGAGAATTTGTTGGAAGACTATAACTGGGCCATGTTTTAGGTGTGGCTCCTAAGAGCATTATGTAAGGGATTATCCAAAAAGATCGACAGTTGATACATAATATCAAGCTTACTTGCCTATTGTTCCTAAGAGTCAAAATGGAAATAAAAAGGATATAATAGTAAGTGGTTAGAGAGCTAGATATAAACTAATGAATAAAGCTAAGCCCAAAGGTTCAGCTGAGAAATATGCACTCAAGGCATAAGAGGAGATAGATTCTTAAGATGATATATTGGGTACTCTTTATCACTTTATTTATTATTATAATATGGGTATATGTGGGTTTTATTCTTTTCATGTATGTATAATTCAAAGCATAGTATTAAGAAAGGAAAAATAAGAGGAAGGTTATAGTTGACAATAATATGACTCCTAGTGGAATTTTGAGGATGAAATACTTTTGAGGGGAAGAATGTAATACCTATAAATCCCAAGTAATGAATAGTGGAACTTAGGGTCATGAATAGCTACACCTGGGATATGATTAAAGTGTTCTTACAGATTGAAAGTATATGTTGTGTACAGGTTGGGGTTGCAATATGTTATGGAAATTAGGTCGTTTGGGTAGTTAATGAATGAAAAGAAGTAAGATAGTAAATAGTGCCTTCCCAAAGGACAAAAATCTTTTCCCGAGACCCAAGTTACACAAACTAAATAGAATGAAAGTAAATATCATAAAACAATTTTAGACAAAGTTTGAAAGGAAACTAGAGTCGATAAGGTGATAAAAAAATGTAAGAAAAGTTTTCATGGCGGTTTAGTGAATAGTAACCTAATGTAATATGGACAATGAAATCATGGATTTTAGCTCAAAATGACTTAGGAATGACACAAACTAATGCTTATAAATTCTAAATAGTCCAATGGTAATGGAATTAGAATTTTTGAACATCAAGAATCAATTTATAAAAATTGAATGAGAATTGCACTATTAATAATTTGTTTTTAAGTACGATCTTTTCTGGACTTGTGGGTCTTATATTAATTGAATTTATAGAACTTTGAAGAGGATTAAATAGATTTTTAATGTGATTTAAATAATTTCAAAAGAATATAAGAAAAAGAGGAATTTTGGCAGCCATTCGATATACATATGGCATAATTAAGGCCCTTGATCTAAAACATTATAAAAGGGGGTCAAATACACTTGAATGGTCAAATGAGTGAATTGTTCTTCCTCTCTTCTTCCACCCATACCTGATGCCATTAGAAGGCAAAGAGAGCTTTTATTTTTATTCTTCAAGCCACTATAATGAGCTTTCTAAACTCAACTTTCACCATAATTCAACTCCCCACAACCCTTAAATCCATAATTCAAGGTAAGAAAACATGAAAAAGGCTAATTTGTGAGATTGGATACTTATGTGAAAGTGACCCTAATTCAAATAAGTGGTTAATTTCAATATTTCAAATATTTTCCCTAGTGTATCTAAATCTTTTTGTTTAGAGTTGTATAGAATTTATTTGGATTTTTCTAAAGCTAAGTTTGTGTGTGTTTGTAGAAAAAGTGGAGAAAACTTAAAGAAAGGCAATGGATTATACATTGTAAATGTATAATTAAATGTTTGAAGTATATGTTTAGTTACTTGAATTGTCTAGTTGTTAGGTATAGCTTACATAAAGTGCAATTATTGGTATATTTAGGTTAATTATATATGTGTTGTATGTTTTGAATATGGATTGGGATAGAATTTAATTAATTAGTATATGTTCACACTATAGCCAAAGATCAAGTGCATGTATATGGTAGTAATGCATAAGTGATTGAAGTATAAATGAGATATAAATTATGGTGATGATTAAATATGATTAATTGAGTGTTCAATAGAGGTGTAGAATGAAAAGTAAGTTAAAATTTGAGTTTATGTATATATACATACAAATGGTTAAATGGTGTGAAGAGGATGGCATTTGTGAATGTTGCCTTAAAATGGTTAATTGGAATTGGTGTGTGTGAATTGAACATTTAAAATGTGTAATGATATACTTGATTTGCATGATCTACTTGTAAAAGCATTTGTAAATTGAAATTTATGTTGTATTAGTAGTTTTCAAATAACTAATATAAAATTCAAGTAAACTTGAAACATAAAGTGGGTAATATGTTAGTGACACTAAAATGGCTGAAAGGTAATGTCACACCCTTACCCGATTCCTAAAGAAACCTGATAATAGAGTGAACTTTCCCTATGGTCACCTATCCTCAAATTTCTCTAAGGGACATTTGTTTAACTTCTATTAATTTATTATGTTTCCATATTTATGTCTGAAATTTCTTTATGCCATTTCTTTATTTTATTTTCATAACAGTCATAAAATATCATGGAAACTTTTCATTTCGTTAGAAAATATTTTTATAGAAAATCGAACATCATAACAATTGTCCAAGTTAAAAACCAAAAATTTTCCTACAAAGAAAAACACTTTTATAATACGAATACATCATCCTCAACTTCTATGGACCATTCTGGTCCTCCAATACATCATATTCTCAATCACAATCACATTCATCATGTCATCATTCATAAGATCTTTGACTTATCATACTATAGACATACAGTCAAAACCAGTTTTTATAACAATATTTATAGACATACATTCATATTTGTTATTTCATTATCATTAATACATCACTATTTTTTATATACAATTCCATATCCCAAAACCCACTACTTTCTATACATGAGTACCTTTTTCTAGTAGTTATAGACAAAAGACTAAAAACAATACCCTAGAGACACTTATTGTAGCTATAGAGGCATTGGACTTCTAATACCTTTCTTAGCTTTTACTTGTGCATCAGAACAACAGTACAATAAGTATAACTTAACGGTGAAGTTTGAATGAAACACATGCATGCTTTATACTCATTTATGTATTAATGTAATACAATTATTTTACAGCAATTCATTCTTATATAATAGGTATTTACAGTAGTTCATTGTTACTTAACAAACAATTTCATCAATGGCATGCATCTCATCATATTTTTTGTTCTCCTATCTCAATTATAGTCATTTCATATCCAATGATCTTTTTAGCATTTATCATGATTTATATCACATCATTTTAATTATTAGATTCTCTTTTCATATTTTATTCTTATATAATAAGCATTTACAATAATTCAATATTCTTTAATAGACAATTACAATAATATCATACAGAACATCATAATTTGCATTCACACCTCTCATTAATATTCTTTTCATATCATGTTCTCATTTCTCATAATTCATTTATAATTCTAGATTCATTTCATTGATCATTCATATTATCACATTTCTTTTAATTAATAGGGCCATATCGATAGACTACACTAAGTACACTAGATAGCGAAATCCTGGTTATGTAATGGTCTATATTTTGGACCTTTACTACAACTGCACCCACCTATGATAGTTGTGTAGTGGTTCTATGAACAAAAATGCTACTGCACCAGCACATAGAAATATTGTACAGTGGCTCCAAATGAACCATAACTGCTACACCCTCCCATAGTCATGATAAAAATTGTATTGATCTAAATGATCAAACCTAGTAGCTACTTTATTCCTAGTTGACCGATCAACCCATTTAGTGGGTGTCTAACTATATGGGCCATATGTCTATTTTTATTTTTCATTTAGCTTTAGGTCATTTTACATTATTCAAAATCATTTTTCCTCATTTTATTCTCCATTGTGTGATCCAAGTGATTTACATAATCACTAGTCATTGTAATTCCCTTGTCTTCTCGCCAAGTTTTTCATCATATTACCACATTTATTTCACGATCATCATAAGTCTCATTTCATATAACTAATTGCACATTCTATGTGCCTTAATTCTCGTAACATACTTTTATGTCAAATAATCATTTTTTTAAATTTTCATTCACTTTCTTTATATGAATCTTTAGTTCTCATTTCCATTTCAATTTAAGGCCATTTTCTTGCTCATATGACTAATTCTCATACATATACATTTAATACATGTTTTGGCCATTCTTATCTCGAATACCTATATATTTATTTCATGTTATTTTACCACAGTTTCTTGCATTATACATACGTATACTTGTTATTCAACAATAAATCATTCGTTTACATACTTGAACACACACTATTCACACATAACACATATATACCTCATTCGTCCATTCCAAGTTCTATGTCGTCCATACTTATTTCTTTCATTTTTGACACATTTTTATATAGTTCATTGCACTTCTCAATGTTCCTAACTTCTCATGATACACTTCCATGTAAAATATTACACTATCATTAGTTTTCATTCTTTTTCATCACACATTTTCTTAAAATCCTTTTGTTATCAATGTAAGGCCATTTATGTCTGTTAATGTCCATTTCATTTTTAACTACTCAAGTCACATGTCTAGGCCATATTATGTGCATTAACATACACACTTCTTTTTAAGCAATTCATCACAATTTCACACATTACACATCAACTTTGTCCTCAAATCAATCATCCTCATGCATGGACATTCATTAATCATACATACTTTATTCACACACCATTTTGCCATTATGGAACCAATATCGCACATATTAATTCCTTTTTTTATCACTTATATGTCATTTACACACACTTTTGCACCAATTACATCAATTACACTAATCAATTTCATAATACTTTCTTAAGCCATAATTTACCAGTTTATTTATTTTTCACTTCTATTTTTTTAATATTTTTCTTATTTATCTTTTGTTTATAATGTAAGGCTATTTTCATACATTATTAGCCACTTCACATGCACCTAATCACCATGTATGTCTTGACCATAATATGTCTCATAACCTAGACATTCTTTTTCATACATTTAACCATATTTTCATACTTTATACATTATATTTATCACTATCTCATTCATTCACATGCATTAACAATCAGTATTTACACAAACCTCATACATATATCATACAATACCATTCGGCCATTCTTTATTCCTTAATGACTAATTCATTTTCAATCATTTAAATTATATGGTTTAGCCATTATAAGTTCTTCAACACACATTGTAATGCCTATAAATTAAGGCTCTGTGAATAGTATCCTAAGGGTTAAAAAGTGTGCTCGGAGTGTTGGGTCCCCTTCACAAGGGTCAAGGCAAGTGTACTGATCATGAAACTTTGAGGGGCTTGAAAATGATGTAATTTAAAAATTTAGTAGAATTAATAAATTATTTTAGGCTACAATCTAATGGTCCGTAGGTTTAGATTGAGTTGTGTAGGGAATGACCTAGGATAAGCCTAGACAGACTTGAAATATCATACCTAGAAGATTAAAAATTCCCCTGAGTCCACTAGTGAAGGAATTTTTAAATTCTATGGTCATTTGGGTATTTTTTGGAATTTTTAGTAAAATTGAGATATTTCAAAAATTTAGCTTGCCTACCTCTCAAAGGAATTTGGCCGTGAATTTTTGTGTGTCCATAAATGAGAGTATTTGAGGATTTTTAAAATAAATGTGATGGTTTTTAGAGGTGTGGGTGAAATTTCAAAATTTCCCAAAATTCTACTAAAAACCTAGATTTTCGAGAATTTAGTTCACCTACTTCCTAAAGGAATTTCACTATAAAATTTTATAGACCTCTAATTAAGCCTAATTGAGGATTTAAAGAACAAATGGCATAATTTTTCAATATCTAAGTGATTGTTAAAAATTCCCCAAAGTTTCAGCTCAAACTTTCTGAAAAATCGAGTTTTGAAGTGCTCGAGCGACACATGTCCCCACCCAAGCTACCTAAGGTGACTATAAAAGCTTACCTTACCACCTCATCCTCCACTTGGCAAGGCCCACTCCCCACTCCCCACCTACTCCCCCATTTTCCCTCTCTATCTCCCTCATGCCATTTCTACTTCCCCTTTCATATTCACGGCTATTCTAACCCTATATCCCCATCTAATTGCTACCAAAAATTACCATTTTATGTGAGGAATCTATCTTAAAAGTTTTGAAGTCCATAAGCTATCCTAAAATTCAAGAAAAATCAAGGATGGGGAAGTGTACATACATAAGCAATAAGGGATTCAACTTCTAGTGTAAGTTAGTTTCTTAGCTTTTTATTTTAGTTCTTAAAGGATTTTCCCTTCTTGAGGATGCTTATATAATCAAAATTTTAATTAGTAATATGGGTGATTTTTAGTGATTTTCTAAAGGGTGATGAGGTGTATGTGTAGCCTAAAGGTTTGGTAAGGGACAATATGGAGAACTTACAATCTTAAAGAGTGAGGGAAAGCTTTGCTTTTAGAGGTATGTGAATTTAGTACATTGAGGCTATTTTGCTTAGTTTTTATGGCCTTTGTGTGGGGAAATTAATTTATCGAATCTATGGCTATGTTAGCTAAAGTGTGTGTATTAGTAAATTAACTATGTGTTAATGTTAATTAGGTCTAATTTGGATGATTTAAGTAGTGAATTGGGGAAAAGGATTAAGGAAGGTTGATGATTCATGAATGGTCAAAAGGTGTGTGAGGGGTATGTATGGTGTATGTGGTTTGTATAATGAGTAGTGGTGTGTATGTTATGTAATTTTATGAATTGTGTATATGTATAATGAGAAGGGAAATGGTTGGTGGTGTTCTCATGAATGGCTAAGAGGTGTTGTGTGAAGCCTTAGCTTTATGTATGGTAAGCTAACATGGAAAATTGGGTGGCAATAGGTTTGTAAGTGTTGCCATTATGGGTGTATATGGGGACATTGATGAATAAGGCCTGTGTGTGTGTGTACTCTTTATGGCTGAGACATGTTCAATATATGTAATGGCTTAGGTTACATGGTAATGGCATTATGTATGTGTAAGCATGCTTATGTGATGTTAAAATATGTGTATGTGAGTGTGGCTAAAGGCATATGTATGGCAATTTAGGGTCATTGGCCAAGAGCTATGCAAGGCTAAAATGGCATGAAAATGATGTATGACTTGGCATGTACATGTGTATGATATGGCATGACATGGTTGGCATTAATTTTGCAATGTTTATATGGCATGACCTAGGTGGGGATGTATGAGAAATAAAGCATTAAAGGAATGGAATTAGAATGTCTTTAAAGGTTAAGAAATGGCATGGATACTAGCATTAAAATTGGCTTGAAGTAATATGAAACAAAAATGGCTTAAAATTTACCAACTTTGGCTTAAAAATGAAAACTAAAACTTGGACATGTTGAGATAATTATGTAACATGCATTTGGAGCCTCTTGAATGGCAAATTAAGTGGCCAAATTATGCTTGGCTTTAAGCATATGATAGTTGGGATAAATGAGTACAAAAAGGCACGAAAAAACGATGTAAAAAGAACCTAAAATGGTCGACACAAAAGTGAAAATGACCAAAAACTATCTTATAAAAAGGACCATAGTAAACTTGACCTAGATATGACTTTTAAAT
>CANXYI010947126.1:0-11413 GCA_948208565.1 Hura crepitans | reverse complement strand
ACAATAAGTTTATTACACAGGCTCATAAACCACGATCGCATCAATGATCTAAACATGTTCTTTAGTACTACAATCTAATAATGGAGACCATCAATAGATAGAATGTCAAATTTGAAAAGGTCCCTATAGATCGGAACATAGGTTATCCTCTTACAATAGTACTATCATAAGGAAAGTTTGATCAACATGTAAATGCAATGGCCATTAAGTACATGGGTCATTGGCTTTAGTACAAATGGGAGATTATTATAAGTATGCCCTAGAGCTCATGTAATAGGGTAGTATTCATGTATTTAAAACTTATGAATTAATAAAATTAGGCATTTCTCTTTATATCATGGTACTTTTATATATTACTTATAATTGTTTGTAATATCTTAAATCATGTTATAAAATCCCTAATATATAATCACAATGCAAAGGAAATCATGAAGTATTCATGATGTGAGATTCTAATTGCATGAAAATGTGATATACCTAAATATCCCTAATCATAAAATTAACAAGATGGGATATTGTTAATGTGAAAACATCAGCACATGTTATACTTCTTGATTTGATTAAGTAGTAGTTCTTATAAGCTATAAGCATAGAGATGCTTAAAGTTAACATATGGATCCTTACTTGGGAAGTAAGTACATTAGAGACCTACTAAGAGATCTTCACATGGATACTTAATCTATGTCAGTGAAAGTATCTCATCATATCAATGGTGTAAGTATCATTAAACTTGAGATCACTAACTATCTTAAATATGACTTGACATACTTTGACTACAAAGGTTTTACTTTGAACAAGAAGTATACATAGTGAGACACTTAGGTATGGCATATCATATTTGAAGATAAGGTAGTAATCAACAAAGGATTCACCACCGTAGATTATAGTTGGGAGTTTATCTCACAATTCTTATGAGTAATCTATATTCAAAAATCTTTAACCACAGCAGAGTGCCATGTGTGAATGGGACGCACTAAAGGAATTTTGGAAATAAAGGTGAAATTATCATAGCAATATGTTCAGGGCTCAATTAGACATACTTAGTTGAGATACAAGTTGACATAAGTCCATACTCAAAATTAATTGTGGTAAGAGATAGGGAAAGGAGTTTATTGCACCGTAATTGTATATGAAAGGATTAAGTCAAACCACTTGATTTTCTAACACTTGGGTAGTCATGATACATGGCTAAATGCCTCTCTTGACTTGTATAAAAGTGATATATCAATTAGTGAATTGATATTGATTCAATAAGATTGCATCTATAGAGTCCTAATTAGTCTAGGACTCTAATTCACTGTATACTACCAAGCTATTCTAGAAACCCATAAGGTCACGCACATAAAAGGAGTTTAAGGAAGATTCAATGATATTAAATGTACTAATGATATGGGATATCATTGGAAGATAAATTAAGAAGAAGAAATTAGCAATTAGGCTTGGGCTTAACTTGCAAATGAAAAGTCCAGAAATTAAGGTTTTTTGGAAAATTAGGGTTTTTTACTTAGGCCTTGTTGAGTCCAATGTTTAATTTTTCTTGCATCTAATTTTTTATGGGCTTTTAAAATATTTAAAAGGCCTTAAATTAGACTAATTAATAATACAAAATGGGACCTAAGGGTGCTGCATAGGATTAATGAAATTGGGGCCAAAGCAGATTGCATATAGGCCCATTAAAAGGCTTATGCGCATAGGATAGAAATAGACCCAATTGATAATTCTTTTCTTGTCTGACTTAGGGCAAATTTTAAGAGTTAAAATCTAACTTTAATAGGGTTTAATTATGTTAAAATCTAACTTTAATAGGGTTTAATTTTGATGTAAATAAACCTTATTACAGTAGCCATCATAAGATACATTTTCCTACAGAATTTCCACATTAAACAATCAAACACGCACATTTTCTTCTTTTTCCTTTAGCCACTTTTAATTCTTACTAACACCTGGAATTACAAGTTGATTTTTTCTAAATACTTTTTATGTGAATTACCTTGGAGGTGTTCCTCAAAGTGGAACACTATAGTTTGCAACAACCTAGTGAGAAAAGCTCATAAAAGGAATTTGCTATCATCTTTTATGTTAAATCATGAAGCACTCTAAGATTTATTGTCTAAGATGAATTTTAAATTATCCAGGTCTATTATCATTGTTGGTTTCTCTTAAAATTTTAATTTTTCCACTGTGTATGATGGAGAAAAACCAACAGTCGATGACTTAAATAATCTTTTAAGATTAACTATCAGTCTATGGATGAAAAGCTTTATTGAAACTCAATTTTGTACCTAAAGCTTCATGCAACTTCTTCTTAAACCATGAGGTAAACCTCGAGTCTCTATTAGATAATATGGATATAAGCACACCATGTAATCTGACTATCTCTCGAATGTATAAGTAAGCTAACTTTTTTAAAGAGTACTCTATTCTTACATTTATGAAATGAACTAATTTTGTTAATTAATTAACAAGTATCTAAATTATATCATGCTTCTTTTGGGTCAATGGTAAACAATTAACTAAATCCATAGTTTTTTTATCTCGATTACATTAAGGTATTGCCAAAGGCTATAGTAATCATGATTGTAATTGATGCTCAGCCTTAACATGTTGACATTTTAGATATCTTGTCACATACTCTGTGATATTTCCTTTCATACCATACCACTAATAATGCATCATTAGATCTTGATACATTTTGGTATTTCCCAAATCCATGGCATAAAAACTCTTATGTGCCTCATCTTGGATCAACCTCTTAAGCTCCTTATAATCATGTACACATAATATACCTTGATAAAAAGACTTGACCATATTTCAACTCATACCTATTCAGCTTCTTCTCTTTCATTTAGCTTATGATCACTTTCAACTTGTCATCACTTCCTTAAGCACTTCTTACTTGTTTACTCAAATTAGGTTTCATCATATCTTAGCTATGATAGAACCATCATGTGATATCTTCAAATGGATATTCATTGCTTTTAAAACTACCATCGATTTTCAAATTAAGGCATTAGCTACAACATTAGCTTTCCTTAGATGATAATTAATGACACAAGCATAAACTTTTTGACCAATTTTATCCATCTCCTTTATCTAAAATTGACCCACTTTTAAGAGGGAAAACACTTAAGACTCTTATGATTCGAGTAGATAAAATATCTCTCCCCATGCTGATAATGCCTCCAAATTATGATTAGTTTAGTTTTTCTCATAAAACTTAAGATGCCTTAATGCATAAGCCATTACCTTACACTCTTGCATAAGCACACATCCCCATCTATGATGAGACATATCATTATACATCATATAGTGCTTTCCAAATATTGGTTATGTAAGGATTAAGGATTCTGTTAGAATAACCTTCAGCTTCTTAAAGCTCTCTTGGCATCTTATAGACTACTCAAACTTGGCATTCTTCTATAATAGCTTAGTTAATAGGGAGGCTATAATAGAAAACCCTTTATAAACCATCTGTAATAACTTACCAAACCCAATAAAAATTTAAGCTCTATAGCATTTTTAGGTTATTTTTGCTGAACTATGGCTTTAATCTTTTTGAGATTGACTCATACCCTATCAGCTAATATAACATGGCCTTGAAATGCCACTTCATAAAGCTAAAAATCACATTTGATGAATTTGTCATTCTACTGCTTCTTTCTTCACTTTTGCAATACTAGCCTCAAATGTTCATTATGCATTTCATTTTTCTTGGAATATACCAATATGTCATCTATGAATACAATTACAAATGATCCAAATAAGGATGGAAAACTTGATTCATAAGGTTTATAATGCCATTAGTGCATTCATCAAACCAAAAGGCATCATAAAGCCTATACCTTATTCTAAAAGTTGTCTTATACTTATTTACATCTTTTACATTAAACTAATAATAGCCTGACCACATATCTATTTTTGAGAACACACCTATTCCCTTATGCTAATCAAATAAATCATCAATCTTGTGTAAAGGATCCTTGTTCTTTATTCATCTAATTCAACTGCAAAAAAATCAATACATAACCTTATTAAACCATCTTTTTTCTTTACAAAAAGCACTAGCGCACCCATAAGGAAAACTAATGCAAATTTAACTCTTATCAAGCAACTCTTGCATTGAGGTCTTTAATTCTTTCAACTCTATTAATACCATTCTATAAGGTATAATAGACATATTGCCCTTATTACCAACTCAATGCCCAACTGAGCTTCTCTTTCATGTGGAATGCCCGATAAATCATTAGGAAAGACATCTTAGAAATCCTTTATTGTATATATGTCTTGAAGTTAAGGTATGACTTTTTTGGTATCCTTTATATGAGTTAGATATGCTTGGAACCAATTTATAACCAACTTTTATGTTGTATTATACATACAAAATTAAAAAGGAAATCAAATCTCTCCTATAACTATTACCTTATATCCATCAACTATCTCAAGAGTTTTCCTCTTAAACTTGCAATCCATTATCACTTCATGCTTGGACAACCAATCCATACCCAGAATTACATCAAAATCATCAAAGGTTAGATTAATCCAATTTGCTAGGCACTCACTCCCTTGATGGCCCAACAAACTATATTTGTACACTTTGTTCACAATAACACTATGTAGCAATAGATTAGAAACTAAAACCTTATAATCCATTGATTTAGTCTTAAGGTTCCATTTTTGTGGCGATATAGTATAAATGTATTAATGAGTGGAATCAAAGAGAGAAAATGTACCAACTATGACATCTGAAGCATTTTCCTACTCTTAAGCTTGGATAGTATACATACAAGTAAGAGCACAAGCCTCAAGTTTCTACACTACCTCAGATATAGCTCTTTAAGGACCTCTTTGACTATCTTACTTACCAAACCTTTTGCCAAAAGAAACAAAAGTTTTAGTCATTCTCAACTATCTATTAACATCTTGCATTATAGCATTATTAGAACTATGCCCTAGAGCTAATGTAATAGGGCTACATTCATGCATTTGAACCTTGTAAATTTAAACAATAAGGCATTTCTCTCTAGATCATAGCACTTTTATTTTACCTATTATTGTTTTCAATGTCTTAAACCATGTTATAAAGTCCCTAGTATAAAATCACAATCCAGAGGATATCATAAAGTGTTCATAATGTGAGATTCTTATTGCATGCAAATGTGATATAACTAAATATACCTGATAATAGCATTAACAAGGTGGGACATTGTTAATATAGATAGATTAACATAGGTTATACTTCTTGATTAGATCAAGCAGTAGTTCTCATAAGCTGTAAGCATAGAGATGTTTAGAGTTAACATATAGATGCCTAAATTGGAAGTAGTACATCAGAGACCCACCATAGGATCTTCACATGTATACTAAATGTAATGCCTGTAAGTCTAAGTTCTATGAATAGTACCTTAATGGCCTGAATGGTGTTCCCTATAGGTCGGGGGCATCTTCACAAGGCTAGAAAAGGGTGTATTGGTGATAGAATGTTGACAGGCTTAATAATGGGTAAATTGAAAGAATTTAAAAATTTAGCAGAACCAATAAATCATTATGGGTTAAGAACTAGTGAATAGGGAGATAAAATGAGATTGTGCCAGGACAGTCCTAGGATATGCCCAGACGAACCCGAAAATATCATGCCCTGTACCTTAAAAATTCCAATTAACATGACGGAGAAGGAATTTTAATTTTCTGAGGTCGTTTGGTATTTTTTTCTAACTATTTTATTCTAGAGAGTGAATAGTGCCAAAAGTCAATAGTGGAATTTTGACTTGAAATTTTATGTGGGCCTTAACGATACTAATTGAGGATTTTTAAAATTAAAATGAGTATTTTTGGAGGTTTAGAGAATTTTCTATGAATTTTTGAAGTTTAAAAAAAATTAGGGAAAACAAACCATTAGATCGCCACATGTCATGATCTGAGCCATCCACCTACCCCTATATGAGGGCCCACACATGTGTGAACCCATTATCTTCCTCCCTATTTTCTTCATAAAGCTGATGCCATTCCTAAGAAAAGTCCTTTACCATTTTTGCTTTCTCTTTCCTCCCATACACATAAAAATCACAAAAACTATATAGATTAGATACTTTATAACCTCTAGAGTCTAATCTAAATGGGAGAATTAAGAGATTTGGCCTAAAAAAGAAGAATTTCAATCTAAGTAATAGTGTCAAAATTTTGAGTAAGTATTTTTATTTCACTTTTTATTTTTGTTTTAGGTAGCTTAGAGTATTTTAAGAAGAACCATGGTTTTAGATTTCCAATTGAAGCAATATAAAATTTTTAGGGAATTTTTCTAAGTCAAGATTGTGTACATTTAGGGCAAAAGGAAGCCATTGAAGGAGAGCAAGGTTCTAAGCCTTAAAGTGGTGGAGAAAAGTGTGTTTTCACACCCTAGGTATGTGGAATAGAGTCAATTTGTGTATGTCATATGTCTTGGCATAAAAATGTGCATGTTTGGTGTATAAAAAAGTAAGTTTATGGTGTTAGGCATAATATTAATGTAAACTAATGACATGACTATGTTAATGGTGTTAAAATAACATGGTATGGATACTTTTAGGGAAAAGAAATTAAGTGTATGGGTGTGTACATGGTATGGCCAAATGGTGCAATTTGGTGACATGGCATGTGTGGCTATGCATATAACATTTTAGGCATGGCAAAGGCATGTAAGTGTTGTGTATAAATAGTGTTTGGAAAGTGAGAAATACTAATGATGTGTATGGTATGTAAACTTGACCAATAATGACCTAATTGAGCATATAATGGGTATATAATTAATGACTAAGAATATGATGGCTATATATATGCCATTAGTGGCATAGTTATGATATATATTTCATGAGATGTTATGTAATGAATTGATGAAAGAATGATAGAGTTTGGATTGGTATGTGTGATGCTATGAAAGACATAAATTTGAGAATTTGACTAAATGAATAGTAACATGCCCATAAAATGACCAAATGAATAGTGATTTTGCATCAATAGGCAAAAAATGTCATTTGGTGTGAGATGCTTTATGTAATACAATTCATTGGCATGATTGACATGAGACATAGTGAAAATGATGGTAGCTATCATAATTAAGTAAAGAATAGTAATTTGGCTCATCAGTTAGACACCCACTGGATGGGTTGACCGATCAACTAGGGAATTAGTAGTTGTTAGGTAGTTTGGTCCTCTAGGGGCCACTATTCTCTATTAGATGTGGCAGGTGCAACCACTATGGTTTTGAGATGAACCCTGCACACTCAGGTATTGGGAGGTCCACCTAGGTTGATCCTTGCTACCCATTGGCTACTTATAGATATTGGGAGGTCCTATAGGGCTGATCCCTGCTATCCACATGTGATGCTTTAGAGATGTGACTTGGGGTATTGGGAGGTCCCATAGGGCTGATCCTTATTTTCCCACTTATAGTTATTAGGAGGTCTATAGACTGATCCCTGCTATCTATCAGTCTGGTATTAGGAGGTCTACGAATTGATCCTTGCTATCGAGCAAGGTAGGTATAGCTACTGAGTTCCAAAATGTGGACTATTACACAGGATAGATCTCGCTGTCCGGTGTCTTAAAGTGTCATCTATCTATTATAGGCCTAAATAGTATCAAGCTTAATCACTAATTCAATATATAGAATTTGACTTGATAATAGAATGGAAATGACTAAATAAGATAAATGGCATCTAGTATATATTTTGCATAACCATGCTAAGCAATACCTAGGCATGTGTATACATGATATATGTATGTGTTTGCATGTGTGACATAATTTATTATATCTATTCCACCACTAGGTTTATACTCAGTGTCTCAATGTTCTGATGCACAGGCCGCAGATGAGATAGCTAACTATCTTCAGTAGGAGATAGTGTAGCTAACCCAAAGTCTTTTGAGGGTACTCTTTTGTTACTCTTTTGGTTTTGTAGATACTCACTCATGTATAGTAGGTGTAAAGTTATTAGTACGTGTAGAGTGTAAACTGAGGTAGCTAAACAAAATGGCTGTATAAACCTTGCTTTTGATATGTATGTATATACGTGCTTGTCTATTGAATATATGTGGGTCTGAGAACTTGTGTGTTGGTGATGTTGTTTTTGGGGAACCAGAAGGGTCCAAGAGTTGAGTTTTGGGTTGCAATTATTTTAGAAGTCTTTTCTGGCAAGAAAATTTTTGGTTTTTCCCCCAGTTAGTTGTTATGCTGCCTAATTTTTCATAAATAGATAACATACATAATCTAGTGTTTTAATAGACTAGAATAGGTAGAAATGAAAGGTTATACAAAAATAAACAAAGAATGGTCAAGTTAGGTTAAAGTTGGTCTAAGTGATGTAAGTGTTAAACAAATGAGCCCTAGGGAAATCAAAGGATTGGTGACTCACGAGAAGTAATGCTCTTTGTTTGTTTCCTTTAGGAATGGGAATAAAGGTGAAATTAATAGAATAATATGTCAAGGGCTTAATTAGATATACATAGTTAAGCTATGAGTTAACACAAGTCCATATTCAGAACTATATGAGGTAAAAATAGTGAAAAGAGTCCATTACATCATAACTGTATATGGAAAGATTAAGCCAAACCACTTTAATTTCCAACACTTGGGTAGTCATGATGCATGCCTAGATACCTCTATTGACTTATACATAAGTGACATAAAATTGGTGAATGGATATTGATTTAATAAGATTGATTCTACAAAATCCCAATTGGACTAGGACTCTCTTTCTCTATACACTACCAAGCTTTTCTAGAAACCCATAGGGTTAAACACATAAAAGGATTTTAAGGAAGATTTAATGAGATTGAATGTTGTAATAATTTGAGATATCATTAGAAGATGAATCAAGAAGAAGAAATAAGCAAATAGGGTTATGGCCTAATTGCAAATATGTACTTTAGAAATTAAGGTTTTTGACTTAAGCCTTGATAAGTCCAAATTTTAATTATTCTTACTTCTAATATTTTATAGTCCTTTAATTGGTTTAAAAAGACTTCAATTAGAGTAATTATTAAAGAAAAGGGGTCTACAAGTGCCACATAAGATTAATGACAGTAGGGACAAAGCATAATACACATAAGACCACTTAAGGGCTTACGTGCATAAGACTAAATATGGACCAATTGGTGGGTCCATTTTGGTCCTGCTTAGAGCAAATTTTAAGTGTCAAAATTTAACCTAATAAGGTTAACTTAAGGTATAAATAAAAATTTAACCTAATAAGGTTAACTTAAGGTATAAATAACCCTTATAGTAGCAGTAACCTTATGTGTAATGTCTTAAAAATCTCGAATTTTATGAATAGTACTTTTTAGGATGAATAGTGTTTCCCAAAACTCGAGTCACACTAATTAGACCAATAGAAATTGTTAATTATAAAAGAAATTTGGGCAAAATTTAAAGTCAATCTAAAGTTATTTGGATGGTTAAAAATGTAAAAGAAGATTTTACAATAGTGCATTGTACGTAGTACCATAAGCAAAGCTTAACTGTAAAATAAATTAATTTTTGCTTAATATAATTCAAGATCGATACAACATTATACTTAAAAATTCTAAATAGTCCATTGGCATTAAAATTGGAATTTTTAAATGTTGGGAAGTATTTTTACTAAATTAGGTGTTGGGAAGTATTTTTACTAAATTAGGCTAAGTTAAATAATAATGTTTTCATTGGGTTTTTGATCTTTTTGAAAGTGAATTTTTATGGGGTTCAAGAGTTATATTTTAAAAGATTATTAGGTTTTCAAGAGTTGATAATTAATCTTAAAAATAATGGAAAATTGAAATTTTAAAATGGGGTTTTAAGAGAGGAATTTTAAGGACTTTAGATCATAAGACATTAAATCCTTGCCCTTTATTTTAGGACCTATAAAAGGGTCAATTTATAGTAAAAAATACTATTCATTATAGCCAACATGCTTCCCCTTTCTTCCCCTTGAGCCAATGTGACTTCTACTTATTTTCGTCCATTTTGTCATAGTCAGACACCAATAAAGATTAATATATCATGGATTAAGGGTTTTCATGCTACTAAAAGGTTGGAATACTGATTTTATCAAGGGATTTTAAAGATTTGAGGTAAGGGTCAATAGTAACCTAATTTTGATTCGGGTTTGGTATTTTTCCTAGACTCTATGAGTGCCCAAGAACATGTTTATATGATCTTTTATATTTTGGAGATATATTTGATTTATTAAAGATTTTCTAAAATAAACATGTAATTTTTTATGTAAAAAAGATGGACCATGTGGTTCAAAGGGCAAGAAGAAGGTGTAATCATATAATATCAGTGTATTATGGATTTTTGTGTATGAATCCAACCTAATGTATTTTGCATATTTATTTTTTATGCCATTTATTATGAATTTTGCATTATGTTATAAATGATAATTGGGTGTAGTTAATATGTTATGATTATAGGTAGTATGTATAAGTATGTATATTGTAAAATTGAGTGCTATGTGAATGAATGAGTGGTGTTAAGATGTTAAGTAGTTGTGGTTAAATCATGCATCATAAATTTATATGTGTAATTTGTTCATTAATGCTTTAGGGTATAATGAAATGCTATGTTATTGAAGTAAATTATGTACGCCTAGATTTAATAATGCTTATGGAGGGTGTATGGCAAAAATTTACAAGATGATTATGTGTGAGTTTATAGCCCATTATGTTATGGATATGATCAGTATATAGATGACAAAAGGTAGTTAATGAATTTTATGTATAATATGATGTTTGATATTATTTTTAGGTTGGAATTTTTAGTAGTGGCCAAAACTTTCAAGGAATTAATCCCAAATTTTTGAGCTTGTGTAATGCTATGGATCTTATGATATATTCATTGTGAGCTAAGTATATTCATATACAAGATTTGCATAATGGATAACATATGGTTGTGGTGTTGGTTAGCTTGATAATTTGAGAATCTATATTTATTATGAGTATTATGGAATTGTGTTTGCTTATGCTATAATGCAAACACAAAGTGTGCATTTTGGTTTTGCTAAATGGCCTTATGAATTTTCTTAATATGTTGGTCATCTTTGAGAGTTTTATAAACATGAAGCACAAATGAAATAAACATATATACTATGTGATCGTGATTTTGTATTATGTGAATAATTGTGAAAAATGTGCATAAAAACATAATTAATTTGGTCATATAATGGATTAAAATTTAAAATCCCTAAGCTTTTAGACAACCTAGGTTGGATAGGTTGATTAATTAACTAGGGAATATAGACCAGTTTCTTGGTACCTTTAGGTGCACATATCTTGGGCGCTTTCGGGTGTAACCATCTTGGGTGCCTTCAGTTGTATTTATCTTGGGTACTTATGGGTACATTTATCTTGGGCCTTCGGGTATTATTTTGGTCCTTTAGGCATTATTTGGTCTTAATATCTA
>CANXYI010946973.1:0-12403 GCA_948208565.1 Hura crepitans | reverse complement strand
ACATCTTATCTCCTCAAATTACACCTCCTAGCATACAATCCACATACACACACCCATGAACACACATACAACTTCAACTTCCATACATGTACCCAAACCTAAATGGCATGTTTTTCTTAACATACATGATAAGTTTTAGTTGCATTCACTGACAGCGAACTCCGTATCATTCTAAAACTACTATAAAACCCTTGAATTTCTTTTCCTCCACCTTGAACCACCATTTTCACAACTTCCATACAAGGTTCCAACTTTGAAAAATCCTACAAAAATGTACATAACACCAAATTGAAATATCTTTCCATGGATGTTATCTACACCTCAAATACCTTACAAGAAAAATAATAAACCTCAAAAAGAAGCACTTACCCATGAAATTGACATTATTCATCAAGTGCTCCAAACTCTATTTTTGGACCTCCTCTTCTCATTTTATCACTTTGAGTTGCTTCAAGATGGCATGGAGGTTCTATTCCATATAAATTTAGTGTGGTTGCATGGTGGGAGGAGAGAGAAAGAAGAAATAAAAATGGTGGAGAAACCTTAAGAATGGCATTGGCCATATTGGGGGAGAAGGAGAATATGGCTTCCTTTCTACCATCCACACATACACACATGTCCCTTTATGTGTGTATGCAATGTGGGTGGCCCCGATCGTGCCACATGGCAATCGGACGGCCTAAATTAATCCAATTTATGATTTTAAGTTGGAAATTTCAAAATAATTTCCATACGCCTCCAAAAATTGTAATTCTAGTCCCAAAAATTCTTAATTACATTCACTAAGGGCCCTGCAAAATTTCAACCTGAATTACTTCGGGAGCTAGGATTACTATTCACCCTATGCCATTTTTAACCTTCAAAAATTCATAAAATATTCCTTGGACCCCCAAAAATATTGATTCTTATTTTAAAAATCCTCATTTTGGGTCACAAAGGCCCATGTAAAATTTTAGGTCAAAATTCAATAGTTGACTTTTTGGCATTATTCACCTACTAGAATAAAAATATTCTAAAAAAATATTAAATGATCTCAGAAAATTATAATTCCTTCTCCGTCATACTCAGTGGAATTTTTTAGGTTCAGGGTATGATATTTTTGAGTCCATTCGGGCACATCCTAGAGCTGTCCTAGCCCGACCTCATTTTATCTTCACAAACACTAGTTCTTGACCTGAAAATGATTTATTGGTTTTGCTAAATTTTTAATTTCATTCGTTGTAACACTTTTAGGCCCGTCAAATTTTTATGGCCAATATACCAGTCAACAGACTCAGAATGATGGCCCATACTGTAGGGAACATCACTTGAGCCTAGATAACACTGTTCACACAACTTTGGCATACGGGCGTTACAAGTCTTCCCCTCTTAAGAAATTTCATCCTTGAAATTTTTGGCAGTCATATGTTTAGTTATCTCAACCTTTTATTACAAAATTCCTATTCTTGTTTCTTTTCACTAGGGTCAAACTCCTTATATTCTTAGGCCTCCAAACCTTTATAGACTTATCTCTAGTCTAGTACCCTGCAACTTCTCTAGTTTAGACCTCTATTAAGGTGGTTTAGAGCTTTCACAACATCATGTCAATATCATCACCTTTCCTCCCATTATTCCTTTCTTATTGAGTAGTTTATTAGACTAGTTACTTCCATTGCTTCCTTAATTTCCACACTCTAGTCTCACTGATAACCTCAAGTACTCTTAAAGCATTTTTACTTATTCACCTTATCTCCATCCCTTTTATTCCAGTCACCCTATTTCGTCATTATCAGATATAATTCTATAATATATTACATTAAAATCTCCAGGTAATACCTCCGCTTAGCTTTATTACTATATCCTTCCTTCATCTAGCTTCCATCTAACACCTTTAAATGCTAGGTTAAATTCTTCTTATTCTCACTTATCATCATGATCTTTAGATCCTTCTATCTTAATTTCATTTTGATTAACTTGTTTGCCCATCTCACATATAGGCTACATACTTTTTGCCTCTTCTTTTGTTTTAACTCATTCCTTTAGCCACACTTTCATTTCTCCTAATATCCCAAGGTACTATAGTCTTGGGATTCCTTTCAATACTCACTTGTTTCTCCCTTCCCTTTTATCATTCTTACAAAGGTTACTGGTTGACTAGCCATTCAACTCACTTCCCCTCTTAAATTCCAAAGGGGTAATTTAACTATCTAAGGCTATTACGAAACAACATTACGTCTTTCATAACCTCAATTCCCATATATCTCTATAGGATCCATGCCCTAGCATCTAGACTCTTTTTTGGGTTTGCACATGGGTATCAGTACTAGCCATTCTCTTTGTTCTACTCACCATTTTCTTACCACTCCCTCTTTACTATAATCACATTGTATTTGTCTCGTTACATTCACTCTGTCAAGTCCCATCAAGATCAGGGCTGCCATCATGCCATGCTCAATTTCCAAAACACAATGCATAATGTTTTTATCATTGAAAAACATGTCATGTATAATGCAATTGTGCAAATGACAAGATGCACCCTAAGCTCTATAATGCAATGCTCGAGCTTGATAGTCGATGCATCAAGGAAGAGCTTGATAGTCGATGCATCAAGGAAGAGCAATAGCTCTCACTCTCAGAGACCTTGATAGTCAACCTCTACCCTTAGTTTACCCTAATTCTCATACTATAACGTCCTACCATCTCTCTACTAATTATTTAGGTTTCACTTCTATCACACTTTTAATGTCCTCAACTCTTATACCTCTCTCAACTTGGCAACAACCCCCTTAGCAACTTTCAAACTATAGGCTGCTAAATTACCTTATTCATAAGCCATCTCATTTCTTTTCTTTCAAGTTTTGGAGATATTCACTTTCATTAGGTATAACCTGGTAATCACTCTTTTTCTTAGCTGACTTTCGAATCTACTTTATTAGTTCCATTTCCTAAAGTTCTTTTAGGTCTCTTTTATTCTTTACATTAACTTCCTTATACTGTCATGTAGCTCTCTATAAATATTTTGACTCTAAAAAGTATGCTGACTCCTAATTACTTATTATCAATTCTTCATTCTCAATACTTGGCCCGTTTTCCCCTTTTTTCTTCCTTATTAGGAATCTCGGTCACCTCATAGTCACCTTGTAATGGTTTTACCCTCACTTTACAATACACAAGTGTGCTATCCTTTCTTCTTCAAATGTTTCTATTTTAGGTTTACTTAGATAACCATGCCATCTCTCCTCACTATCTATGGAGCCAATTATTCCTCTGTTATAACATTATTGCCCTATTTGGGCTTCATTAGCAACATTAGCTACTCACATTAGTAGGAAAAGAGTCACATGGAGTCATGCTACCACCACTTTAGTCCGCTATTCTTTAGCCCAAGAAGTTCACATAGTCATTTCATCAATTAGCTCACAACAAGTCCTCATTCACCAACAGTGTAGAGACTGTATATAATCCAAAATGCCTAAGGCACTAATGCATTATGGTCCAGAACCACTTAAACCCGCTCTGATACCACTAAATGTAACACCCCTACCTATTCCCGAAGAAAATAGGCAAAGCGTGCTACTTCTTATGAGGTTACCCATCCTTAGATTTTCCTAAGGGCCTTTCATTTAACTTTTACTCAATCTTTCATACATCAGTTTAAAAATTTCCTTTTTTCAACTTCGATAGTCTGAGGTAGTTTTGTCAGGCATATGGCACCTACACACCTGTTCTTATAGTCAATTATTAGCCTAGTCTTTATTTACAGTGACCAACTCAGTTCTCCCTATTGTAGGTTACTGTCCTAGCCATACCAAGCATTCTAACACCTAGTCACCCACAATAACAAGCATGAGTGCCTCTACTTATCGATGTCATGTAATTCATTATCTTTCTTCTAATATCATACCTAGATTGTCATCGGCTACACTGCTGATTATCTACTTCACATCTTCCTATATCTACCACCTACATATCGATAACCCAATACGTTGAGTATACACTCAGTGATGAATTTAACCAAACATATCATGTACTCTATTTCAGGCAAACACACAAGAACTTATTTCTAGTATTTGTTATATTTTTCTCTAATCCTATCCTTAAACTACCATTTATGATTATCCTTCTGAGGATCCACCCTATCATTTCTATAAGTTATATGTCATTACCATGTTTTAGTTACTAGACCAGTATTGTTCCACTACCTTTGTATACCCTGTTCTAGTATATCTTTATCATTTGATTCGGTCCATTTGTTATCAATACATTTTTTCCTATTTTCTAGTATAGTAACTACAATTTATTTCACTACAATTCATCTCTTTTAGATGACTTCTATCCAGTTACCATTTCTTTAGTCCTTTATTCCTTTATGAAATTTCATTAAGTTACATCTATTTATTTACTCTTAGCCTTTACAACTGTTCTTAAATCTTAATACGTTTACTCCTCCTTTATTACAATTAAAGTAATTTGTACCTAAGGTTTCTCATTTATGTCATTGAGTCGGCTTAAATTCTTTTATTTATCATGTATCCCCACCGATTCAGAAAGAACTCCTAGCCACTAGATATCGAGATCATAATGTGCACTGGCCCCTATTTTGGACCTCAACTGCTGCACCCACCCCTATAGTTCGAGAACCAGACAAGAAGCAGAATTGTATCATGGCCCGCATTATAGACCTCAGCATTTGTATACAACTATCGTCTAATACTCAGGGACCTATCCGTAAACCACTCCTAATACCAAACTAGCAAATACTCAGGGACCCATCTATAGACCACTCCTAATATCTACAATCATATCAATATCATCATCTTGTGGTGGATACTCAGGGACCCATCTATAGATAACTCCCAATATCCATAATAATAACCTGTAGTGCGGGGGCTCATCATAGAACCTAGGTGGCTGCACTCGCCATCCATAGGCTAAATCCATACAGACTCAGCCTATAGCAACTGCTAATCCCTAGTTAACCGGTCAACCTATCCAATTTTTAGTAACCAGAAATCCCCAGATTCCCTTTTTAGTCATTTTTCATGATCGTTATATTCATTATATAGTTTCTTAAATATAAAATGTTCTATTCTCAATACATCTTTTGGTTCATTTGTTAATTAGATACCATTCACTATTCTATAGTTCATTAACTTGTTATTTTCTACTCTCTAGTTCCCTTCTTGCCATTAATTTCACATAATTATCTGTTGCCCCATATACTCTATTCAACTTATCCTAGGATATTTCAAAGGGTTCTATTTTATAGATTTTATTTTATTCTAGGGTTACATTTCATTACGATAACTTAGTTCTCAATCTTGGTAGCTTATTCTCACCCTTACTGTATTTATGGAGATATTCCCTTTTTCTGTACTGTCAACTGATTTAGCCATTTACTTTATGGAGTTTCTTGTAATGAATATTCTATATCTAAGTCTTTCAGTCTATTTTATTTAAGAACTCATTTTTGTGGCTCATAGTACCCCAATATTCTTATATTAATCTTTCTTTAATCTTTTCCATATCTTGGTAGGCATTAGACAAATTTCTCTTTATCTTTCTTAATTTATTTTTTCATCCTTTCAACAATTTATCAGGTCTGCACTCCATTCTGATTCTAATTTAGAACAATCAATTATCCTTCTACTGTTAGATATTTATTCTAGTTATATTCAAACTAAAAAGATACAGAGTTTATTTTATTTCATCTGATCATATTTCCCCGACAGTTACAGGTCATCATACTCTTAAAGAGTTATGGGTTCTTTTTTGCATCTAGATTACTATTCTTTAGTACACTTTTCCTCCTTAACTTATTATCCCATTTTAGTTTTTATACACTCCAATTCACTTTATTCTACATTACTTTACCCTATCCAACATTTTATTTATTTAACCTACGAATACACCATTTCATCCTCCAAAATCCTAATCAATATCCCTTAATAAAATTTCTATCATTCTACCCATTGATTTCCAATTTATTTCTTTTTCATTACATGCTCCCATATATCCACATGACATGAACCATCCATGCTAGTTCTTATTAAGTCTTTTACACATACCCATCCAATTTCTTATTCATTCTATGCCTCTCACATACCCTATCTCACATCACCATTCCAATTTCCTATGTTACCATACCATACATACATGTTTATAAAATGAACTACCACATGCATAGACATCCATTCCATATCCTATACATATCCTTGACATATCATCTCCACAATTTACATCTCCTAACATGCCATTCACATGCATACATGCATACCAACACAACTTCCATACAAGCACTCACACCTCCAAATCATGGTTTTTCCTATCATACATGATAAGTTTTAGTTGAATTCACTTATAGCAAACTCCCTGTCATTCTAAAGCTACTCTAGAACACTTGAATTTCTTTTTCCTCCACCTTGAACCACTATTTTCACAACTTCCATACAAGGTTCCAACTTTGAAAAATAATACAAAAATATACATAACTCTAAATTGAAATCCCTTCCCATGGATGTTATCTAGACCTCAAATACCCTACATGAAAAATAAGAAACCTAAAAAAGAAGCACTTACCCATGAAATTGCCACTATTCATCAAATGCTCCAAACTCCATTTTTGGACCTCCTCTTCTCATTCTATCACTTAGAGTTACTTCAAGGTGCTATGGAGGTTCTATTCCATATGAATTTAGTGAGGTTTCATGGTGGGAGGAGAGAGAAAGAAGAAACAAAAATGGTAGAGAAACCTTAAGAATGGCGCCGGCCATATTAGGGGAGAAGGAGAAGATGGCTTATTTTCTACTATCCACACATACACACATGTCACTTTAGGTGTGTATGCAAAGTGGATGACCCCGATCGCACCATGTGGCGATCCGACGGCCCAAATTAATCCAATTTATGATATAAGTTGGAAATTTCAAAATACTTTCTATACACCTAAAAAAATTACAATTCTAGTCCCAAAAATTCTCAATTACATTCACTAAAGGCCCTACAAAATTTTAGCCCGAAACTCCTTCGGGAGCTAGGGTTACTATTCACCCTATGCCATTGTTAACCTTCAGAAATTCATAAAATATTCCTTGGACCTTAAAAAATATTGATTCTAGTTTTAAAAATCCTCACTTTGGGTCACAAAGGCCCATGTAAAATTTTAGGTCAAAAGTAAATAGTTGACTTTTTGGCATTATTCACTCACTATAATAAAAAATGTCAAAAAAATATTCAGCGACCTTAGTAAATTATAATTCCTTCTCCATCATACTCAGTGGAATTTTTGAGGTTTAGGTATGATATTTTCAAGTCCATCCAGGCACTTCCCAGAGTTATCCTAGCTCGATCTCATTTTATCTCTATAAACACTAGTTCTTGACCCGAAATGATTTATTGGTTCTGCTAAATTTTTAATTTCATTTATTGTGACCACTTTCAGGCCCATCAAATTTTTATGGCTAATATGCCAATCAACAAACTCAGAATGATGGCCCGCACTATGGGGAAAATCACTCGAGCCTATTTAACACAGTTCATACAACCTTAGCATATGGGCATTACAAGTGTCAGATTTTTAGCAATCTAAGTCATCTACTCCCAAATGATTTAACTAGTTGTCCTCCCTATGGCTATTCTCTACAATGGGTATTGACATAATTAAAGAGATAAAGTTGTTTGCAGTAAGAGGTTGCAAGTACATAGTGGTAGCAATTGACTACTTTTCAAAGTGGGTAGAAGCTGAATCTTTTAATAAATTTAGGGCAAGGTAAATGGCTAAATTTATTGAAAGAAAGATCTTTTATAGATATGGATTACCATAGTAAGTTATCTGAGTAATAGGATGCAGTTTCAAGGTGAGACCATGTAATCTTTGCAAAATTACATGATTGAGCATCATAAATCTTCTCCATGATACACCTTAAGCCAATGGTGTAGTAGAAGTAGCTAATAAAAATGTCAAGAAAATTTTGTAGAAAATGATGGTTACATATAAAGATTAGGCAAAAATGTTACCATTTGCTCTCTAGGGCTACAAAACAACTATAAGGAAATCCACAAATGCTACACCTTACTCAATAGTGTATAGGATGGAAGCAGTGCTACCAATTAAAATTGAAGTCCCTTTATTAAGGGTTGTGTTGGACGTGAAGGTGCTAAAAGCTGAATAAGCTAGAGTTAGATATGAACAACTAAATTTGGTTGATGAAAAGTGTCACACCCATAATATTCTAAGAATGAAAAATTAGTTAGCGAGATTGATTTTGAAGAGAGATTAAATAAAAAGTAGCTTAATTAATTTAAGAAGATTTTTATTAGCATAATTAAGGAAATAATACTAAGATAAGTTGACTCAATTAGGGAGCTTCGTATGGAATTAATTGAAACTTGGTAGTGATACGAGATATGAGAGATATAATAATAATAATAATAATAATAATAATATATTAGCAATATAGGAAGGGAAATTAAAATTAACTTGATAAGTCAGTAACACTTTGGAATTTTTATGGAAGCAATGAACGATGGGCAACAATAAAAAAAAGAAGAAAAGGTGGTCTAAAACTTAGTTTTGGGGTGGCTGGAATTCTGACAGTAGTGATAGAGTAGCAATTGCTGCTACCAACATGATAGGAGGTAAGATTTTAAGCTTCAATCATTTGAATTTCGAGGCTATAATTGTTATTTGGGTTGTTGGTCAGTGAAGACTACTAAGGATGGTATCATATCAAAATAGATATGGAAGACAACAAGAATAAATTGCAGGGAATGTCGATTAGCCTTGCAATATAAGTGCGGGAGTAAGAAAAATTTTGTAGCTATGATTGATGAGTGTGAAATGCCTAAGGGAGGATATAACAGAATAAAATAGAGGTGAGGAGAGAATTTATGCTCTGTAACTGAGTTATAATGCTAGAATGGTGCTATAATTGCAGTAAAATGGCATAGTTACTATGCATTGTAATGTCACAATTACAGCAGCGGCTGTTAGTTACAAACAATAGATACCGTGGCCACTGTTGCAACTAGCCATAGGCAATTGTAGTAGTGACTTATTGAGCCTCTAGCAACGATAGGGGTGGAATAATAATAATTGATTATGCGGATTTGGGCTAGTAAATTTTGATAGTTATGAACTATTAAACATGAGCAAAATAGTAGGAATTTTCGTAGATTTTGTTAAAGATAAGGCTAAGAAATAGAAAATTGAAACTCTATATATTTAGTGTGATATGGAACATGTAATTATAGAATTCAAGTTGAATTCCATAATAGTAAAAATGCTACAGTAGGGTACAGTATTAGATACTGATAGAAATAATGGCTGTTTTAAGATTGAGAAGGGAAAATGGTTAGATTTAATAGAAGAAGGGAGAGTCTTCTTAGCCTGATATAGGTAGCAAAAATAAAAAGAGAAAAAGAAACAACCGAGAGGAGAATTTTACCAATTTCAATAATAGCAAAATGAGAAGAGAGTTGATGATAAACCTTAGGAATGATGCAAAGGGTTTAGTTAAGGTCTATACCTTTCATGTTGAGAACTTTGTAAGCAATATATACTACTAGCATAATAGAGGACAAAGTTAAGCAAGAAAAATAGTGGGTGCCATTTAAATTTCAGTTTCTATAATATGCTAAGGATAAGATGTTACACAAGTTTTAAGTGATGCGCAGGGATGAAGGAGTTGCTATAATTCCAGTTTCATTTTTATTTTAGTAGCTGATTTCAATAGAATAAACATCTATAGATAGGTAGAAAATAATGCAAAGGTGTTTTATTAGGGAAAATACGAGAGGCATAGGTTCTTAAATATTCAATAATTATACTGTGATATATAAGGTGTATAAGAAAGAGTTGGTTTTGTAGGAATGAGAGGTGAAGGAAGAGCTAATCCAAAGGTTGATGTAGGTAAGGAATAAGCTGGAGCAATAGTGAGCACGATTGAGGTTTAGATATGTACTCCGTGATCTCCTAATCTCTCAAGCTATATTTATTTCTTAATCAAAATACATGGATAATTGTATTTTCTTAACTTGATATCCTACATGGTACTTGTAGTATGGTGGTAAATAGATTTCCATGTATGAGGGGTCTGGTTGTGAGGGTTATTCTAGGACTTACGTCATGTCAATTCAATAACAGCCTATAATGCATAAGTCACGCACAGTGTAGCAACCAAAAAGTATTAGTAAAGTCAGGTTATACTTAAGATATGTTAGTTGCTAGCTGATATTGCATTAGTAAAATCATATTATTAGGATGCAAAGGATAGACCCAAAATTCAATAAGTAGAATAAGGGTAAATTTTATATAGATGAAAAGCTTTACTAGATACTAGCTTTATAACCAACCCCATACTACGTACATCTAGTTTCAAGAACAGAATTTTAAAGAATCATAGACAATTCAGTAGAGGCAATTTAAGAGTATATAGGGCTTAAATACAAAGTGTATTTCTCTAAGACAATTTAAAAAGTGCTAACACAAGTAATGAAGTTTCTATGTTAAGCATGTGTTATAGATTCAGGCGATATACCTTGATTTGACATACTCATTATGCTTATATAGTTAATAATTAGGCATAGATAACCTATTATATGAGTTAAATGAAATAGATGGATCACGGTGTCCACACACTAGCATACTTTGAAACACATGTGACAAACATACTTTAGTTGTATAAAATGCACTAGATAAATTGGATATCAAGCACACATGTACCTTTAGACACTTGTATATGAAAATAGTATACTTATGCTTACTTTATGGTGCTTTTAATAAGTAAGCTAGCAATTAGATCATAAAACTAACATTCTATCAATATATAGAAGTTCAAGACATCTCATGAGATTTCAGATAATGCACTTACTAGCTAATTATTAGTTAATAAATAACATATACATGTGGACTAAAAATGTATTATGGGGATTCAGTTACAGGATGAAAAATTAGCTTCATAAGTTAAGTGACTGTCCTATATAAGATAGTACACTAAAATAATAGGCTAAATAGGTTAATAGTGATATTAAGAATTATGATTTATATAACCAGTGTGCATGTTACAGTATGAATTATAGAGTCAGCAGGCATACTACATTACGAATTGCAAAAATAGCATGTGATTTGCATTATAATTATAGAACCATCATATATGATGTATAATGATTTCTCACATAAGCACATACAACATTTTAAATTTCTTAGTTAATTCAATCTATATAATTATTAAGGATAAGTTTTAACTATATAAGAATAGATATTAAGTAACATTAGTTCCTTAAACATATGCTATCAGTTACAAAGTTAAAATTGAACTAGAATGTAGTAAATTAGGCAAACTACAAACTTATAATATAATAATATAAAATTTATGACTAATAGTCTAGGGTAAACTTTTTAGAATTTGGGTTAGGTAGCTTTGGCATGCCAAAGAGGGATTATTAGGTAGATCTGCAATAGTTTATAGTGCGACATCAGTGCCATATAAACTACTTATAATAATAGTTGCTAAGGCTACTGGCTTTTTTTATCATATATTTATTAGCTTATAGTGGTGGTAGGTAATAGGGAAAACCCTAATTGTCACCACCTTTCAACTTCCAACTTTATCAACCCACTTCCCCTACCTACCCATGGCTCTGGATACTCTTAATAAACTAGATTTTTAATGAACACTAATAAATTAACTTAAGATAGTAATAATAAATATTCCAGTATCCAATTAGTAACATGAGTAAGTCTTGAGTCAATACAAATATGGATGAAACACCTCTAGAATATATTATAATTGTATTATAGCATATTTATATGTTTTAGTTTGTAGGTTTAGCAAATTAAGCATGCTCAACTATTTCACTTCCATTATATGGCAAGCAAAACACATATAACCAATTTACATATGAAATAGGTAAAATCTATTGCTAGTTTCTAATTCAATGTACATGCATATAGTAGGTTGCATTAATAACATACCTTTCTCTTAGTCTTTTTAAACATATTAATTTATTTTCTAGTTAAGTTAGTAGATTATGAGACATGGACATATTAGAGTACCATTTAGCATAGTTTGCTTAGGGCATTGGTTTTTGCCTAGTGTAAGTTAGAAGAATATATAGACGACAAGCAAAACATGGCTCACACTAGAGGAACAAAAATAAGCATCAAGATACTAATTTCACATAATTAATTGTAGATATAGTTCTTTCTTTTATGTAAAGTATCTAGTGTTAGAATGGCATGCATAGACTATATTAAATTAGGGATGTATATATATACATGTAAGGTGGTATGAGGTAGATGTAATTAAAGCAGTTTGAATGTGTTTTAGTTCATAGATCCGATGTATTATAAAAGTCATAGGAATCATTATAGTAGGTTGACATAAGTGGTGATTAGAAAAGGCAAGCCCTTATTGATATCATC
>CANXYI010946923.1:0-10253 GCA_948208565.1 Hura crepitans | reverse complement strand
AATGGAATATTAATTTTTGACTTGTAGTGACTAAATGTTTTATACCTAGATAGATTAACATTTTAGCCTAAATGATACCCCATGAATAGAAAGGCACATACACCTGATATGCTTTTATAAAAAGTATTAATGATATAAGATAAATAAAATTAAATAATTGATATCACTAGATGTTCTATGGATGTACTTGATGTGTTTATCGTGTATGTATATGTGTGTGTTTATGAAATGAGTTTTAAATGTTATAAATATGGAATTTGTAAGTTAATGAGAACAAGAACATTCATGTATGTGCTATGTGTACATTATGTTTAAATTCTATAAATGTAGAATTCATAAAGGGATGAGAACATGAACATTCAATTAAGTATTATGTGTATTACAAGATACTATAGGTAAAAGAACAAATGTAATGTTAAATGGTCATGTATATATTTGTGTACAATTATGCTTAGAAAGGTGTGTGAACTTTTAGTGCATGACAACATTATAGTTGTGCAAACATAATGAATTAATGAGATGTGAAATGAACATCGAATTAAATCTTTGAATGTATTAAATGCATATAGAGATGTGCCTTTTATGGCATATAAAGATATGAAAATGGCTATATGAATATGAAGTGATGAAAAAAATGTGGAATGATTATGTGTGTGTGTTTATATATATATATATATATTGTATTTCACCAGGGACAAAGAGATTATTGTTTGGAGTCGCCACTTGGCTTTACACCAGGACCACTGATCTTTCAGCCAAAAAGGGTTTAGAATTAAATCTTATTAATGCACCAATAGTATACCTTTCTTTATATTTGAAAGTTTATCAATATCATATCATGCAAACAAGCATTTTAATTAAAGCATTCATGTCACCTTTTTAAGTATGGAATATAAATTACAATTTTAAAAAGATAAAACAAGGATAAGTGCATATTAACATTCATAAATTAGGTTATTGATTGGTTGTCATTTGGCCTAACAACTACTTATAATTCTATAGGAATTTGTGGAAATTGTCTAACTCCCATCTCTTGGACATTGGCCTTTGTTAAAATACATTTTTCATGTGACTTTTATTAAAGAAAACATTAAAACCATTTTATTAAGAAAAAGCCAATTAATTAGGTAGAAAACTATTGATATGAGGTAGGGCATTTTAGCATGTAAAGCAAATTATTTAAATTGCCTATGACAACCAAAAATATTCAAGAGAATTAAAAGGTTTAAAAATAAATAAACAAATATATAATAGGCTATTAAGTCATGTCTAGGCATTGTCAAGTCCGTATGGACTTATTATAGCTCCGGTCTATATTCGTGTGGAATACTATGTGTCATGTCTAATATGTCAATCCCGACCTCATGTCCTGTGAGAATGGTCAATCTTACACAACTCAAGGAAAAACATTTGTAACACAAATATAGGTCTGTGAGGACCTAATAATAGTGCCAAATGATATGATAACAACACGTATAATTAATCTTCATGTAAATATTAATGATCATGGTACATGCTCAAATAATAGTTCTGAATGAGAGAATGGCAGACAATTCAAGGAAAACATAAAGATAAATACTGATATTAATAAGAACTAGAATTCAAAACATATGTTTATGTGGACTACACTTTATGTGAAAAGGAGTTCGTGTAGACTAATACAAAAAACTCAAGCATAAAACACATATATTCAGGCAAACTACATTCTTCATGAAAGAGAGTTTAAGTAGACCACAAATGAAGTGCATATTCTTCAAAGCATATATTGACATAGACCATGATCCTTGTAAATGGGAGCATATGTGGACTACATGTTAACTAATTAATAACAATGATATGCATATTAAGGAATAGAATAATCATACATACAATCATGTCATCATGGTAAGCATAATACTTTGAAACATAGTACACTAAGTAAACTATAGACGCCTTATTTTTTGGCCTATGATGATAACTAGAGATAAGCTCAAGCAATAAGGTAAGAAACCTCAAACCCTTATCTATATAGACTAACTTGGTGCAAGTTCACCTAGACTTGATGCTATAATGTTCACATTGATTAACAAAGACCTAGCCTAAAACAGTAGAGCCCACAGCCTAAGTTCTGTCTGGATAAGGTGAAGCCTATATCTACATGAACTTAAACAAACTAAGCATGGAATAGTTTAGCCTAAAGCCCACGTCAACATGGACTATAATAGACTCAGCCTAAAACTAGGCCTAAAGCCTATGGACTGGCAGAAGAACCCATAACATAGGTTTGCATGGACTAAGTAACCTAAGTTCATATGGACTTGCCAATAAAAATCTTTTAGAAGTGGGAGGTTTCTATTCAAACTCTATCTCACAATCTTGGAAGGATTGTAACTTTTTTAGATAAGAGAATCAACTCCTAAACTTATAAATACTCCTTTTAGGAATGAGAAAAGGAGGTAATTTATGAAGCCAAAACCTTACTATCCAAGAGTCTAAGAGACGACTCTAATGCAAGATTCACACTACTAGTCCTGTAGACCACAATAAATTCTATTATTTCTAAAATCATACAATCTTGTATTGTTGCTTAAGAGCTTCTTCATAAGGTAAGAACTTAGGCCACCTTTTGTAAATATAATATACTTATATATTATTCATTTAGAACCATGATCTCCTATAATTGAACATGAGTGATGTAACGCCTATAAATCAAAGCTTCATGAATAGTACCACTAAGGCCAAAAAGTATTCTCGGAGTGGAGGTCACCTTCACGAGGTTGAAGGCAGGGGTATTAGTCATGAAACATCAATGGGCCATAAAATGATGAAATTGACTTAATTTAAAGATTTAACAAAATTAATAAATTATTTTAGACTATAATCTAGTGGGCCATAGGCTTAGAAAGAGTCAGGTTGAGAATGACTAGAGATGTGCCTAGACAGACCTAAAAATGCCATACCTTAAAGGTTAAAAAATCCCTCGAGCCTATTGGTGAAAGAATTTTTGAATTTTGAGGCCGTTTGCAAATTTTCTAAATTTTGGGATTTTGCATGCAAACCAAGGCAGTTGGTTAATTATCCTATTGGTGGAATTTGACTGTGAAATTTTATAAGCCCTTAAATAGGACTAAACAAGTATTTTTGAAACAAATGTAATAATTTTTAAAGATTTAAGTGATTTTTTAAAAAATTCTCGAAGTTTCTACTAAAACTAAGCTTTTTCAAGTTGTTCGGGTGATGTGTAGGCCCCACCCATGCCACCTCAGCCACTATAAATGGGCCAAGGTTACACATGGGTGGCCATTTGGCCATTTCCACTCACCCTCCACTGTTATCTTTCTTTTTTCCTCTTACTCCTATCGAAGCAATTTTTAGCAAAATTCACCATTTTCATTCCCTTTTTTGCAAGCTTTTCTTATGTGCATTACCACTAGAAATCATCTTAATGTGTTAGAAATTGATTTATTAAGGTATTGGAGGCCATAGGAGTTGTTAGAATTCAAGGAAATTCAAGATAGCTTAAGGTGTTCATAAAAAAGGACTGAAAGGGCATCTTCTTATGTATAAGTATTTTAGCACTTATTAATATCATTCCTAAGGCATTCGATGATTCTAAGAACACTTATGTGATTAGAATTTGATTTAGAGGAGTGTGTGATTTTTTATGATTTTTTTAAAGGAGAAGTGACATGATTAGAGGAAAGGAAGAATTAAAGGATGCTTTGGATTGTTTCAAGGTAGAAGTGATGAATTCAACTCCCTTGGTAGTGAGGTAAGTGAATTGAAGCCATTTAAAGCATGTGTGTTTAGTTTTCCATGAATGAAGCTTGGAAAACTTGTATGGAATTGGTAGAATATGTGGTTTAAGTGTGTGATTTCATAGACTATGTGTATAATTAGGCTAATTATATATGGAATGATTATTTGGGATAATGTTTAGATTAAAAGAATACATGGAAGGTTGAGTTCCCTACTTGGCTGAGAGGTGTGTGCATGGTGTGTAAGGTTTTTATGGCTTCCTAAAGTAGTTATGGCATGATCTCTAAGACAATTGACATGAATGATGATTGAACTTTAGGTGTAAGTAGTCAAACTTGTGATGATTTGGTAGGTGATTCTATTTGGTTGAGAGGTGTCTTAGTGTGAAATTAAGTGTATAGCATGTGTACATAGTTTATGAAATGGTTTTTGGGTTGCCATTGATGGCATGTGAGGTATGGGTGAAGAAATTAGCGAGTTAAGGCTTATGTGTGTATGCGTAGGTAATATAGCCAAGGCATGTTTATAGTGTATGTTGGCCTAATTTTCTTGGAAAAGGCATAATACATGTATAGGCATGCTTGTGTGATATCTAAGTGTGCATAAATATGTTTGAATGTGATAGAAAGCATGTATAAGTCAAATTAGAACTTGTGGCCTTGAGCTTTGCGAGGTAAAATGGCATGAAAATGAGGTATGGCCTAATTTGCATTTGTATGTTTAATGGCATGGCATTTGTGGCATTATGTATATGGCATGATTTAGGATGATGTGCATGTTTAGTGTGGCATGAAATGAGCAACATATGGGACACTATTAAAGTATGGAAAAAGATTGAAGAATGAACTTAAAATTAACTTAAAATGTCATAAAAAATAGTCTTAAAAATAGATTAATTTTAAGCATGGAAATGTACCTTTAAGTGACCTAAAATGTGAGTTTTATGTAAGTTGGTATACAAGCCATTTGAATGGAAAATGGATGTCCTTCTTTGTGGTTAGCTTTAGGCCTATAGAATTGCATGATCACTGGTGCAATTTGTATTAAAAAAGGACTAAAAATGAACTTAAAATCGCTATTGCAATTAAAAAAAAATAACCTATAATTATCTCGTAAAAGTATAATTTTGGGACTATAATTAAATTAACTATTTAACACAAGAATAAATGAGCCAAAATAATAGGTTGGACTTGATTTAATATACTTTAATTTATGCCTCCAGAATTATTCAAAAAGTGATAGAAAATTTTACCCGTAATTGCCCGGCAGGGCTAAAAATGACCTATAACTTAAAAATTGACTATATGATAAAAATTTAACTATTTATTTTTCAATTCCCCAAATTATTAAAAGATGATAAGTAATGAAGTGAACTTAAAATGAAGTCAGATGGCCCATTAGTTAGACACCCACTAGATGGGTTAACCAGTCAACTTAAGGATTAGAAACTATTAGACTGTCTAGTTATCACACTGGGCCAATGCAGTGGCTGAGGTTCATAATTGAGCCACTACACTAGTCTATAGTACAGACACTTCTTTTCATTTACTAGATATCAAATTATGCCGATGTAATGGCGAAGGTCCCTAGAGAGGCCTCCACACTAGTCTTCTAGGTAGACACCAGAGGAAATACTTTGATACGAACAATGCCTTTGTGAGGTCTATAGATTATTCCTTATGCACAATTACTCAATATCTTTACCCTTTGGGAGGTTTCTATGAACTGATACCTATAGGCTATATTAGGCTGGTGCAACATTAAGGGTCTAAAATGTGGGCCACTACACATATTTCAGTTCCCTCTTAGTCTAGTGTCTGTAAGTGTCATTTATCTAGTCAGCCCTATGAAAAGGACTTAAAATAATGGAAAATGTTAATTTAAACTAATTTATGGTGTTTTTCTTACAGTGAATTTTAATGAATACACCATAGTGGCATTTCGATCATTTTGAAGAAATAAGACATATCATCTGTATGACATTAAGCATTTGGCATGTGGCTTACACACTACACCTAGACTATTATTTATAATTACATGTGTGTATTATTGCACATTTTAAATGGTTTAGATTTACTTACTGAGTTTTGTACTCAATGTACTTGTATTATGGTGCATAGGTAACAAGGATAAGTAAGCCAGTCTCAGTGATCATGCAATGTAGCTATACAAGAGTTTAAGGGTAAAGGAATTTTTTTCCTTTTTTTAGTAGTGGCACTCATATAATACCCTGTAGGTGTGGGTTAGCATGCTTAGAAGCTAATATGTCAATATATATAACCTATATGTAATGTATATAAGCTGTTGTGGTGTTTATTTGATTTGTGTGTGAACTTGATAACTATGGGCCTAAGGCCCTGTGTGTTTGAAGTTGATATATGTCTGATGTTGGCTGATGATTAATTTGGGGACTAAAAGGGTCTAGATGGAGGTTCATGAATTGTTTGCTTATAGAAGTGTCTTTGATAGGTGAAAAAAATTTTGGTATGTTAATTAAGTAGCCATTATGTTACATAATTTTTTATGACCTATAAAATGTCTGTATATGCTTTATCTGAGTCTGTCAAACCATGTATAAATGTGTTTTAGGATTAGACTAATCATCTAAGAAATGTCTGATAGAGTTTTGGAACCGTTTATAAGTGTTAAAAAGTTTTCCCTAGGAGTAATCCTAGGATGGGTGACTTGTCCGGAAGTGCATCACCTAACATCCAGTAGGGGGTGTCACAAGTGAGGTGATTTTATGTAATCCCTATATTGGTCATATGAGTATGTCATTATTTTATACCATTTTATTATGTGTAATCAGCTATTGGCATGTTGTGGTTATTTTGTATTTTAATTCTAATCATAGGAACTTATTTTGAAGCATGTTTATATCTACATGGACTAAATATATTAATATGTGTGTAATTGGATGTCCATGCAAACTATTATTCAATACTATTTTAAAAGTATCTTACATAGGGTGTATTTTATTTGCCATATTTGATGTGTTTATATGTTGTTATATTTCATGATTATCGTATGAACATCATTGGCATGATAGAATTGATATATGGACTGTACAAGTCCTTTTTATAAGGATCGTAGTCCGCATGGATAGTTATGCTCTTTATTTATTTGTTCTTAGTTTGTGGTCTGCACAGACTCCTTTTCATAAGAAACATCATCCGTATGGATGATTATGTCTTATATATATTCATGCTGTTTTGATGTCTACACCGACTCCCTTTCATGAGGATCATAGTCTGTACAGATAATTGTTTGTAATCTCAATCTTTATATATGCATGTGTATGTCCTCTATAATGAATAAATCAATAGCTTTCCCAATGATAATTCTTCTAGACATCCGTCATAATTTATCCATATTCAGGTTAAATAAATTTATCCTCTATTTAGTCCTTATGGACTATTATATGTTGTTTTTGACCTATCCTTTTAGTGGTATACAAGTGATTATTATGGTAGGATACAATATCTAGATGGATATAATATCCTTTACATGCAATAGTCTACACAAACAATTTCGAGAACCATATCAAGTTCGCACGAACTTAACGACGTACAAGCGAGACCAATTATGTGCTTTATACTATTTCATTTGGTTTTGTATCTTTATTTCTTCTAGTTATTTTTGGTTTGTAATAGGTAGTATAATAACTTATTTTACACACTAAAAAGCTAAACCTCACATTAATGGTTTTCCAGATAATTAATTGGAGTTGTCTTAATAAAATGATTTTAAATTTTCCATAATAAAAGTCACATAAAAAATGTATTTTAATACATGCCAATCTCCTAGAGATAAGAGTGAGGCAATCATCATCAATTTCTATGGAATTACTAGTAATTGTCATGTCAAACAACCACTAATAAATGACCTTATTTCTAAATGTGAATACATACTTATGCTTTTTGTATATTCTCAATATTGCAATTTATTTCTCTAAGAGAAAAGGTGATATAAATTCTTTTATAAAAATGCTTGCTTACATGATACGAGATTAATAGACTTTAGAATATAAAGGAAGGTATATTATAAGGGCATAAAAAAGATATAATTTTGAACCCTTTCTAGGTAAAAGATCAGTGGTCTTGGTGTAGAGCCAAGTGGCAACTCTAAACACAAATCGCTCTCATCACTAGTAAAATACAATTTATCTTTAGTTGTGACTCCATTAGGAATTGAGAATTGAATTCAAAACTACCTAAATAATATGCCATCTAACAATCTAATTTTTATCAGTCACATGCATTTCATTCTATATACAATGTGTCCCATTTACCCTAGATGGTGTTGTGAACCATGACTCTATTTTTCCATCAACAATAGGGAATTGCTAGAATATCCATCACTTAGAAGCCTCTTACCTTCGGTTATATGAAATGGTGAACTAATCAATTACTATTATTCTTGATTAGAAAGACCCGTTAGGAGGGACCACTACTTGTAGAACTATAATCCTTCTCAGACTAAGCCATGAAGCCTATATATTTAAGCTTAATAATTTCCCCTATGTTGCATGACCTAAAGTTATTATGATTGCATTATGATTGCTATATGGGCCTATTACATTTAACCTTGTTTAAAGTGGGGCCAAGCCTATTATTCCTTTTATCTAGAATAGGCCCAGCCTAATTTAAGCTCCAATAAGATTTAAATGTCATAAGCCATTATACTTGCATGTGCTTTACATATGAGAGGTCATTTAGTGCAACCAGACCATAATCGTGAACCTATACATCCCTCGATGATGCTTAGTTAAGCCCACCAAGGAAGAATGGCTAAACATTGTGTGTGGGAGTAATAAGGTTAGAAGTTTTATTGCTTATGTTTATCCTTGTACATCCTAACTTGTATCCTTTATTGTGTTCATGCATAACAATTATATTATACCTACTACGTGACATAAAACTTTGTATCTTTCTTGTTCTTATACAATATGTATTTTATAAACTTTTATAGTTCCATCATAATACTCATATATTGTAAAAACATTTCATGTAGATTTAAATACACTTTACATTAGCACATGACACACTAACCATGCATCAAAGGTTACCATCTTGTAAAGGTTCATTGAGTTCTTGCCCATGCATCTTCTGAGCTCATTCCTATAATAACTATGTATCCATATATACATGTGTAACATATTTACATCATTCAAGCATAAGTCACACATTACATATGATGCATCATATTAGACAATTCATGCATGATGACTAACCCTTTATTTTTGTAGCCACCATTAATCCATCTTTAATCTAACAAAAAGAGTGATCATGCCTAGAGATGAAGTAGTAACAAAAGCCATGCTAAATGAGATCCTTCAAAATATGGAAAATAGTATGGTGGTTGCTATGACCAATGCACTATCAAGTATGTGTGCCTAGTGAGATAAAAGCTAACCTTTTGATATTGACAATGCTAAGAAAGAAATGGCTGATGACTAGGTTTTTAATGAAGAGATACTACTTGTTAAGTTGCACTATAATATAATTCCATTGGCTAAGTATGACAAGGAAAATTCTATCAAAAAGTTGAATGAAAAACTAGAGGCCATGAGTTATCTAGTGACTGGGGCCAAAGACATCAACTTGGAAGGCATTAGCTTAAAGCTTAATCATGCATTATAAAATCATGATGCCAAATTTAAGCATGTTTGATGGCACTTCTGACCTAGAGACTCATTTGAAGCAGTATGTAGTAGCTATGACATCGACCAATCTATCGAAAGCATAATTAGTAAGCTTGTTTAGTATGTCTTTAACTGGACAAGCCCTAGATTAGTACCAAATCTTAAAAAGAATGTGAAAGTGAATAGGGAAGATTTATCCCAAGCATTTAATAAGTAATACTCAAATAATACAACCATCGAGGTGACCCTTTAAGACATGTAATTAGTGAACAGGAAACCCAATGAATCCTTTTCAGAATAATTTAGAATGATAGGGGAATAAGATACTTAAAATAAGGAACAAGCTTAATGATACAAACTAGATTAACATGTTGATTGAGAATGCTAATAGCTATATGAATGTTGTGCTCTCTACTGAAGGCATTACCATATGGGCATGGCTAAAGGACATAGCTATTGATCTTGAACTACCACTTTAAAAGAGGTGTAACACCCATGATTTGAGGCTCTATGAATAGTGCCATAGGGTCTAGGAAGTGTGCCTAGGTTATGGGGTCACTTGCACATAGACCGAGGTAATGGCACTAGTCATGAAACTTCGATGGACCGTAAATTGATGAAAAAGATAAAATTTAAAAATTTAGCAAAACCAATAATTCATTTTAAGTAGTAAAGAATGTATCTATGTAATAAAAAAATTTTGGGCTAGGATTGACCTTAGGTGTGCCCGGACGAACTCGAAAATAGTGGACCTTGAGCTTAAAAATTCTATTGGATTTACTAGTAAAAGAATTTTTAGATTTTGAGGTCATTTGTAAATTCTCCTAATTTTTTAGGTTGGCACACAAATCGATACAGTTTAAAAACTATC
>CANXYI010946839.1:0-12950 GCA_948208565.1 Hura crepitans | reverse complement strand
AAAAATGCTATAATCAAATTTGAGGATGATATGTAATGAATGAAGCTAAAAAAGATGTGAAAAACGCATCAAGAAAGGTTTAAGCTTGGTATCTCTAAAGATAGATAATTTTTTCCAACTTCTCTAACCATTAGCCACTTGATTTCACATGCATATATAGGCTTAAAACCAAAAATAGCCATTATGATGAGTGAATTGGCCATTTAGAAAGAAATAATAATAGTCAAAATACTAATCGTTATTTTGTCCTGTAGCAATTTTCTAATGAAGTGGCCTTTTCTAATGGTACTGATTATTTCTATCAGTTTTACAATTTTCTAATGTTACTATTTATTTCGCAGATTTTTAAAGGCTTTTAAAAAAAATCTTTTTTAATGCATAGAAAATTTATTTTGTATAAATTTAGAAATTATGATGCTTGATAGGAGTTCCTTAAATTTGATTTAACATAGTTGTGGTCTAAAAATAATCTTATAACTTTATTTACATCAATATAAAGGCTAGCTTCATATACTTTGTCTTTTACATCATTCTTGCTCGATTCTTTGGTAGAGAAATATGAAAAAAAATCATATAAAATAGATTTCTAAGAAAGTTTAATCAAGATTTGGTTGTTATCATGGATATGGCCTTGAGCCAACATTATCTTGTGGGGGGTACTTTATCTTCCATTTTCTCAATCATCTCTTCGATGGCAATTGATGGGCCTAGTGTTAATAATATGCAAACAAGGCTCTTCTATGGTCTTTTTCAACCTTTAGGACCTATGATAGCTATTATCCATAAAGAGTTAGTGCATGATGTATGACAATTATTATAGGACATGATGTGTGTACGTGTGTATGCATAAGTGCAATAGAGATAAGAAACACACATAGCAACTTTCAATCCTTATTTTTCCCACACATGGGGTTTAGCCATTTTTCTTAAGAGGGGTTTTATTCAAGCATTAATTGGGGATATAAGAAAACATATGGTGTATAGTTTGAAACCAGCTACAAAATGCTCCTTATTCTAGGCATACATAAAATTTGATGATTATCGTTACAGGGATTTCAGTTATTCCAAGATAAAAACAAATTTAACCTATTACATGAGTGATAGGTTAAACCTGGATTTTCAAGAAAAGATGGAAACTTATTCTAACGATAGAAGTCCAGATCACATATGAATGTAAATTATTATAGTATCCTAAAGGGAAGTGTATCTAAGCTGACTACATGAGGTTATGGTATAGTTTATTCTCAAGGTTATTGTCCTTCAAATAGGGTCCCTTCTAATGATCTTCCCAATCACGAGCAATAACAACCACTTAGTTCACTATTTTATATACCATGTGGGTATAAGGCTTAGAGTTAGTGATTATCATTCCTAACACTCTCCCAAATTAAGTGAAAATAAGGCAATGCTCTAGAATGCCACTATAAAGAAATAAGGACACAACTTATTAAAGTGATATGCAATTCAAGAGCTGATAAACTTTGGAATAGAGATTCAACTAATGTTAAACAAATAACAATTCTAGAGTAAATTCTCATATAAGATACAACCTCAGTAAAGTTGCCAACTGGAAGTACCTCGACTAGGATTAGATTGAGAACTGCCCAAGCGAACCTCGAGAAGGCATGCTCGGATGACTTGATCAACCTAAAGCTGAGACTTGAGTGTCCTCCATAAGGCGGTTTACCTTGCAATGAGTATGAGTCACCACCTAGGAAGTCAATCTAAGAAGTAAACCAAAAGAGGTTTCGAATTCAAAAGTTCTCTCTGATTTATGCGTTAGGATTAATATTGGTTTTCATCTCATTAGTTCCAACTTTTATCAGGTCTCTAATCATATGATTACTATAAAAACTAAGTAAACACCTTTACATATCAATAGCAATAAAAATATAATTCTAAAGGAGTCAACCATGCATGAAACTAGGCTAATTCATTAAATAAAAGACTTTGGTCAAAAAATATTTTATAAGATTGATTGGAACTTTGGTTCCAAAACCACTTATTAAAAACCCATAATTCGTTTTATAAAAAAACACTTTAAAACCAAAAATTAATCTTAGGGAATCACAAAACTTTGGTTCTAAAAATATTTTCATTCTTATTTTGATAAAATCATTTTAGGCATAAGAACATTAGTTCCAAATCAATTTTGCTAATTAAAACATTATTATCCGATGAAAGCCCCCATTTTCATTTGAAACATTTATTTTCTCAATTTATAAATAATTTTGGGCTTTGAGGACTTTGGTCCTTAAAATATATTATACAAAACATATGTTAACTAAATACATCATTTTTGCCAAATTAAAATGATTTTGGCAATTAAGGACTTTAATCTCTCAAAACTCTTATTTTTATGCGATTAGTCCCTTATTTTCTACAAAATATTTTTACGTGATATTTTCCTTTTATCGAATCAAAAAATATTTCAACCATCTTATTACATCGTATATGAAATTATACAAAGAAATATTCAAACAAGAAAAGAAAATTATTACAACTTATAAGTAAATATAACCTTTAACATTAATCTAAAAGCCTAAAAAGAAAAGAAAATAATGGAACAAAATTAGTCTACTATTCCCAATTTCTTTTGGGGTTAAACTCTAGATCCAACCATCATTAGAAATAAAAACAAAGGGCAAAAATATATAAATCGGTCAAAATAATCAGCCGATAAGATGAAACATCATCTAATTAGACACACTCCATAATAGAGAATTAAGAAACAAAGAAAAAAAAGGACAAGAAGAGAGACACTTTGCCATTATTTAGGACACCAAAAGACCTATCTGATATGAGGTCATTTAATTAAACCTCCCTCAAGTCTTAGCCAGCACTTACTAAAAGAAAGCTCAAGCATGCGAAACTATAAAAATATAAACATTATTCTAATATGAGGGATAGATATCTGATTGGACAAACTATTATCTAATCTAATGATCATCTAGCAATGGTCAAACAATAGCCATCCAAACAAAAAGGGATTTGCTTTATTTAGGGAGATGACCATATTTGATGAGACCTTAGGACATCTAACTAGATATGATCTTTATCCCAAGGTAACTCAATTTTTAATGCAATAAAGTTGACAACTTTGCATATGAAGAACATTCATCCAAATATATGAACTTGGTCATACATCTGGATGAACTTGGGTCTTACTCCTGGTAGAAAAAGCCAACTACTATGTCCCTAGATAGGTTTTTGTGGTGTTCAAACTACCCGGGTTGGCCCTTAAATTCTAGGAAAGGCATAAAAAATAGAAGAAATATAGCAAAGTAAGATCTAAAGTTGAAAAGAAGAGGTGAAAATGACTAAATAAGCAAAAAAAAAAACATAAAAATACACACTGAAGATACAAAATGAACATAAAAATGAAGTGATAAAGAAGAAGTTACTAAATAGTCCTTAAGAAAATATGTAAGCTTTCCTTTCTCTCTAAGATTTCGTGCTAAAAAATTAGATTAAGGGTTGAAACAGATTGTTTGATTGGTGAGAAAATAAAGGAAAGTGTGAGAAACTTTAAGTTTTTTCCCTCCCTTTCCTCTCTTGTTTTCTAGTTTTTTCTAGATGAGAGTTTTAATGGTATGTGCAAAATGCTTTTAGTCCCCTAAATCAGGGCTAAAACTTGCCCTTTAAGAAGCTAGAGGTCGTAGGATTTGGATTTTTAATTGGTTCAGTGAGAAAGGAACTTGTGCCATTTTTTGGTATTTAAAAATTCAAACAATTGGATAAATGCATTTATCTATCTAAATAAGGCTTCCTCTAATCAATGGTACAATTCACACAATATTTATTTTAGTGAGATTTTATCTTGGGTTCTAAGAGTTCATCTGATCAGATGAAGGATACATTCTTCCAAATGAATCCTTATTTGATTGGCCTTATTTTGGCTTTTATTTCTCATTTTTCAATTAAAAAAATCCTTAGAGATAGGTTCTAGCTTTGATAGTCTCATTATTGGATTTCCTCTCGAACTATAGACTCCAATGTGCAGTGTCTACACCTACCTCCCACTCAAACACTAACCTTACCAATACTTTACGAAACTTTCAAAAACCTCCATCTAATTAGACTATTTAATCCTCTCAAAGTTTTAAAAGCCATGATTTCTCAGAAGTATCTCTCTTCTCTCTTTGTTCACTTTCCCTTTTTTTTCTTCTCAATATTCTTTCAATTCTTTGCTTAAGGTAGATATATCCTTTGCTTTTTCTTCATAGGAAAAATATACCCAAATTACAACCAAAAATAAATTAAAAAGATTACTTTTTAGGAGGAAAAACCAAAATTGTAAATGACAAATTTGATATGCATTATAATTTTAGATGCCTAATCATGTCACTTCAATCTCAAAGCGTTAGTTTTTGGCCTGAAATATAAATTCGATACTATAACTATAAAAGTGATACTAGATTTCTCAAAGAGATACAAGTTTGGAGAGAGACAATATGACCTTTAAATGGCAATAGTATGCATACGTAAGTGAAAAAGAGAAAAGAAAAGAGAAGAAGAAGAAGACTCTAAACTCTAATTAAAAGAAAGGTGATGTGAAGTAAGAACATCATTTTGGGGCCTTTCCTTTCTCACCATTTTTGCATACTTCTTTTTTTTTTTTTAAAAAAAGAAATTGTTACCTAAATTTTAGGGGCTTAATTTTGTACTCTAGCGTATAGTATGCCTCGAAATATAAGCCATAGACAAATTTTAGTGAAACTTGAGCCATTAATTTTTAATTTGTTACTTGAAAAACACATGATAAAGCTATTGTAGAGTCTGATTTTGGTTATATAGGTTTGATCTTGGTTTTTGCATAAGAATTAAATAATGCTAATTCTTACAATTCTTTTTTTTAATTTATCTCCCGTGAATGCAAAATGCATATTATAAACCTACTTATTTACCAAAATGGTACACTAATTAATAATTGGATCAAATATGTATTGACCCAAATATATTTGTATATTAAAGTATAATTAAATTTATTTATTTTAAAAATATTTTAGAATTACATGTGTATAGATTCAAACCTATGACTTAAAGAAAAAATACTTTAATTTTTTGTTTTATATTTGGTTCTTAAAAGATTTTGATTTAATTTTTTTCAATTTTTAGAAGGTAAAATTGAAAAAATTGAATCAATAAAATTTTTAAAATGACAAGTTTTTTAGGTGTGTATAACTGTTTAATTTGATTCAATTTTATAAATTTTCAAATTTTTTAATTTTTAATTTATTTAATTCAATTATAAACCAAAATGACCAACTATATAGTCCTACTATTAAATTTATTTGTATATCTTTTATTTTACGTCTAAACCTACTCTGATACCACCTAATGTAACACCCCCTACCCGATCCTTAACTCGACCAAATAAGGAATGCTACCTTCCTAATAAATCACTCATCCTTACTTCTACCCCCCTCTCCAGATACTCATTTAACTATTATAGATTTATCGATTTTGTTATTATTTTTGTATTATTCTCATCCGATATATCTTGGTTTGCCCTCATGATGTTATGTCTATCTATATCAACCTAATTAGCAGACAATTTTAGAAACATTTTACAGAAATTTTAGCAACATAACAGCTACCCAGGTGAAAAACCAAAAATTTTCACCTGTAAAAAAAGGCTTATATGACTACTCGCTCTCATTTCAACATCTTTTAGACCCTCTGGTCCTCCAACAAAATCAAACAATACCCTCAACCAGTGATCATACAGATATCTCAGTTATCATCATCAATAATGGCACACAACTATTATAGTTATCAAGTATAACCTGTTTTATAATTTACAGACCAATGTCACATTATAAATTAGTATGCATAACATATTTACATATCCGGGCCCTAACCCTCTACCTATACATAAGCGCCCACACCTATAACTGACACCAAAATTAAAAACATATACATATATAAATATATATGAAGGAAGGGTCGTCAGCTATGTTGTCTATTCGTCAAAGCTGAGCTTTGTCTACAACTTGTTACCTTTACATCGGAAAACCAACACTCAGAGTACACACTTAGTAGTGAATTTAATGTAATATGAATTGTACTTGCCTACATGCAACACACACTCCATGCTAGTTTCACCTTATGTAGACTTACCTCACTAATAATGCCAGTTATGAATTTAACCAGTTATATTATGATAGTTCTAGTTCATTAAATTCATGGTCAATTATAGTCTAGCCCACTAAGTCCCATTTTCTTATTATTTAGTCCAATATTTTATAATTCAAGTAATACTTCTATCTATTCTTTATTACTTCTCAGACCCATACTCAAAAGACTATACTTTTAGACACTACATAATGGGATCCAACATGTGCAGTGGCCCATATTTTGGACCTCAATAGCTATACCTACCCATCTCCACTGGATAGCATGGATCAATTCATGAGAACCTCTTAATATTAGAGTGGCAGGGATCAGTCCTGCTGGACCTCTCAATAACACATCAAGGATAGTAAGGATCAGTAATGGAGACCTCCCAATATCCCATATCTTTGCTCAAGTGGATAGAAAGGATTAACCCATGTGAGCCTCCTAATATCCATGACACTACGGGTTGTAAGATCAGCCCGTATAGACCTCTCAATACCCAAATGTCCAAGGCTCATGATCAGAACCTCGACAGCTACACTCGCTATGTCATCCAACCATGTGATAATCCACATAGACTAAAACCCCTAACAGCTATTAACTCCTTAGTTGACTGGTCAACCTATCCAGTAGGAATCTAACTAATATGGGCCAACATCAATTATTATTCCCATTCTTAGTTATAGGTCATTAGACACATGTCTGACACATTCACTTTTATTTAATATCGTACAAATTATATGCACATTCTCATCTTTCCTCGACCATTAATTTAGGCATTATAAGAGCTTAAGTCACTATTCATTTGGTTCACTTTATGTGCCCGAAATTCTTAGGCCTTTAGGCCATTAGGTATCCATTTCAAGTTGCACAAACATTATCCAGTACATCCCATTATTCTCACCAATTACCATTACCTTTAACAACATTTGTTTTCCATCCAGTTTCTTTTCTTCACTTTTAGTCATTCAATTCTCACAATTACATAGATATACATACAATTCATACCCATTTCTATTAAACCTCACAATTACACATTGCTCACATAGCATATGGACATTATACACCACGATATACACATTCCATTTCTTTTATCTCACATCATTATTAAGCTTGCCATTAACTTTTTAACATCTTTACATGCCATTTTTATGCCATCTACAGATGCACACATTTAGGCATCCTTAAGACACCATTCAGCCATACATTACATTCACCCACACACATTCTTTTCTCATGCATTCACCACACATTCGAGCTAGACATATTCACCATATTACACACACTCTTTCATCACATGCAAATACACACTACACATGATACCTCATTTTTATACACACTCACACATATACATATAAGGCACATACATTCTATACAATCCAAATCACATTAAATTCACTTACTCAAGGCCTCAAAGCACTCTAAATCACTTCCTCAAGGCTTGTTTTGCCCTTCCTCCATAACTTCTTTTCCTTTTCCTACAAACATAATAAAATTTAGGGTTTGAAAATTTCTCAAAAATTCCATACACTTCTAAATTAAAATCTAACTATATGGTTACTCTTTGCACACTTAGGGCTACTCAAATATAAAATAAAAACTAAGAAAGGATCACTTATACTCACTTTGACCACTATTCAACAAGTGCTCTAAACTCTAAAATTAAGTAATTTCTTTGAAATATGTCAGTAGATTTACCTTCAAAAGACCGTAGAGGCAAAGATTACTATGAAATTTAGGAGATTTAGCTTTCTTTAGGGGAAGAAATGAAGAAAAAGGGAGGGAGAGGATAGAGAGAGGTGGCGTCAGCCATTTAAAGGAGGAGGAGGAAGATGGGGTAGGTCGGCACATGTGACCCCTCACATGTGCCACCCTTTTATATTATACACATAAACAGTCTGAATCACACCAAGTGTCAATCCAACGGTTTGTATTAATCCAATTTTCATTTTATGCTTTAAAAATTCAAATTAATTATTTAAGGTAGAGGTGAGCAAAATCAATCTAAAATTGAAAAGTGAACTGAATCATGTGAATTTTGGTCTGTTTAGTTCAGCCTATTCAGTTTTTAGTTTGTTCACTTCGATTATTCACTATTCATCATGATTTATTTGGTTCAATTCGGTCTATGTGTCTTAAAAACCATAATAATCAAATCGACCAAAAATAATAATAATACAACATCATATTTTATAGAGGCATCAGGTGTGCCTTTTTATCTAAATTCTTAACCCGTTTTCTTTCTATTTGGAAAAAACCCTTACAGCTCACTCACACACTTTCCTCTTTATTATTAGAGGTGTCATCCCTCACACCACTCCCACATACCAGAGGCAAACACCACTACTGAACTAGCTACAACCACAGCCACTAGATTTGCCGCTGCTACAAGCCTGCATTTGCTTCAGTGTGTTTCTTTTTTTTTTTTTTTATTTTGGTTGTGGTTTAATGGTTCTATTTTTGTTTCACTAGCTAGCATACTTTTCTTTTCATTATCAAACACTGTCTGGCATGCCGCTGCTGAAGCCCACATACTAGAGGCAGAGGTAGATGCCATTGTTGGACCAACTACAACAAAGCAAGCTTGTCATTGCTTGTATTAAACCAATCAGCGACACTACATCTGCTGCTTCTGCGAGCCTACATTTTCTTCAATAGGTTTTTTTTCTAATTTTGATTTGTATTTGTCTTTGATTTTGTTTGTTTTTCCTTTGCAATCTCTATCTCTTTCAATTTGAATTGTAATGGAGTTGCTGTAATTTTTTTTATCAATTAATCCAAAATATTTTTGTTTCTTTGTCATATTGCATTTGTATGGTTTGGTTTTGGCTGATAACTAAGTGGTATGTGTTTTGTGATTTTTGCTAGGGGCTTTGCTTGTTCTGTTGTTTTTTTTATACCTAATAGGGAGACACCATTATAATTTAGTTTTGTATATGTTGATTTTTAAGTGTGTATTTGTTAATTTATGTTGGTAAAAATGTGTTGTGAAAACAAATGTAAAAGTAAAGAAAAAAATTGAGCAAAGTAGGCTTATAACCAAAAAAACCGATCGAATAAACTTCGATTGGATTCAATTACACATACTATAATCGGTCAATTCAGTTTTAGTGGCTACATATTTTAGTCTATTCGGTTTGGTTGGTTCTTGAACCAAATCGACTGAATGCACAATCCTAGTTTAAGGCCTCTAAAATTCATGCTTTCAGTGCCAAAAATTCTCAAAAGTCCCAATTAAGGGATCCTCAAAATCTCGGTCAAAAGTTCAAAGGGAGCTAAGGCAACTATTCCCTCGCATAATTAAGAAATTCCAAATAAATATCAAATAACCTCATAAAATTATAATTCTTTCACTAATGGATTCTTTGGAACTTTTGACATTTAGATATGTTATTTTTAGGTCATCTAAGCACATATCGAGCTTGTCCTAGCACAATGCCAACTAAAGTCACTATTAACTAAATCTTAGCATGAAAAAGATTTATTAGTTTTGCTAAAAGTTTTAATTATTTCATTTTTATTGTTTTCTAGCACGTCAAAGTTTTATGACTAGTACTTCTCCTTTTAATCATCATAAGGTGCCCCAAATTCTCGAGAGACACTATTCATGTTGAGAAAGTACTATTCATGAAACTAAGATTCTCGAGCATTACACTTATGCACACATTATGCATAATGCATTCATGTCATACATAGCATCTCAATTCTTATTTATGGCAAGAATACAATAAAAATTTCTTACTTCAATTAGATTATCCATACATGTAATAAATGGCACACATACTTTGGTCATTTGGCCTTAATCATATCATACATAACGCTTGTATGCCATTCATGGTATAAAGAATGTTAAATGTTCATTATCATGCATCTTATGCATTAAAAGCAAGCATATACATTATATCTCATTAGTGTATTACATGTGCATTTGATTACTTGAATCATATAAACATACTCATATCTCAAGTATGAATCATTATAATATTTGCATGGCATAACAACTTTCTTTAGGCAACATAGGGCTATTTGGCCATAATTCATAAAATAAACATCCATTGGTAAAAATGCATACTTTGATAATGTATATAAACTATTCAATGTTTAATAATCACTGTGTGAAGTCCATTTCTTAGGAATATCATACCAATATATCTTATCATCATTATGAGCCTAAAAATGATTATCATCCTATTTACATCAAGTAGACATTATGCTTTTCATTTTTAATAAACCAAATCATAGAAATGGCATAATCCTCGTACATAAACATGTTTCATCATACCAATTGCTTCATATAGGATTTTATATGTTCCAGCCTCTACATATATTTCATTTAATGTCCATTATTTTCTTCCCTACATGCACCCACACATACTCTTTATCAATTATATAATCAATTGTATATTCAAAGCATGTACATCACATTAACCATCTTCATAACATACACATGTTTAAATTAACATTCTACTTTTATCCCTTCTTAGTCACCATTTAATCATCCATTTTACTTATACAATCAAATTTAACCTTATTAGAATTTATTATCATTAAGGGAATATTCCATCAAAATCACACTCAATCGCATGCTAGTACATCCTATCCCCTTTTAGATATTGTTAGTAAGCAACCACAATTCATTTATATTTTTATCACATAAGCAATACACATTCTTAAACTTAAGAACACGCACACATATCATATTTTATGATGATTGCACTTATAATTCAAAAATGCTTCTTTAAGGGTTTCTTACAACACTATATCTCACCTACATACACTCCATATTTCTAATAATTCTTCAATGCTACTCACATCTCTTGTATCAATCTCTATTCTACTCAAGCATGACATAGTACAAGTATTTTTCACATTATCATTTTGCAACTTACACTTACCATACATATAAATATTGCATAAATATATTAGGCATTATTTCCTTATTTAAAGATTTCACCCGTATGCAACTTTCATTCACTATTAACACGTTACGTCTTATTTCCACATAAGACTACCTATCATTATATATGCATATCTCCTTATTTCTTATTTATTCCATATCACAATACTAACGAGTGTTTAATATAGTTCAATTATCATAAAATACATACATACCATTTATATGCCCACTAATACATTACATGGAAATCAACTAGTACATCTCTAGCATAGATATCAATTACCTTAAGGCATGTATTAGAAACATTCACCCTTATTTCATATCCTATACACACGCAATTCCAACTTATTCTGAAAATGATAGCAAGCATAATCCATCCTTAAGGTATTTTCAAAATTAGTCAGCACTTTCAAGCAAACATGTATAAAATTTAGGAATTTAGTTATTAAATTGGGTGTACATACTTGTTAGCCCATAAATGGACATAACTCCCACTTCGTCAGTAGCTATATTCGCTGCAAAACCCAAACAGCAACTTTTCTGCTATCGTTGCCTCCTTATTCCTTTTGCCTTTCCCTCATATTATGCCATTGTACCTTTCGTAGCTCTTAGATTATTCGATTCTACTATAGGCGCCTTAATACTTCAGCGTATCTCAATGGCTATTATAACTTTTAGTAGCCATCTTCTGCCTTTCTGTTTGCTGCTCAACCAACCAGCAGTGATAGTTGCTGTCAGTGCTGTAGTGCCCTCTCCATCGTCAGCCCCCTTCTCGCCTCTGACGTTGTGCTTCCGCATCTAGCACCATCGATCACTCCTCCACTGTCACTACCACACTTCTTCCTTTTTATTTTCGTTTTCCTTCCATTCTTTTCTTCATCACCAGCCGCTACGTCACCAATCCAATAGTCCATCCCTTCCGTCTCCTTCGTTTAGGCTCTAATGATCGCCTTCTTCTCTTTCACCTTTTTTCCTGCTCCTCCTTTTTTTTTTCACACCAGCAGCTTCCACTGCTGTAACCCTGATGCCGATGCCATTGTGCCTCCCAACTTCTCCTTCCTCCTCTCTTCTCTCAGCTTTTTCCTTATTCCCGACTTCTTTATCCCATCTTCTTCTTTCTTCTTTTCTTTCTTTTTCTTTTGTCTTTTTCTTTTGATTAAAAGTTGGCTGCCATCTCAAATAAAGAAAATATCTTCGTTTAAAATTCTTTTTAATCCCCATACTTTTTTAAATGTTATAATTAAGCCTTTATTCTCTCATAAATTTCGTCCTTTTTATAATACTTTCTTTGAATTTATAACTTGTTTTGAACTATAAAAAACTCCATTTTAAGCCCAATAAGTCTTTTCAAAATATTTGGACATTCGGTCTTAAAATCCCTAAAATAATGTGCTCTAAATTTCGGGCACTGTACGTGAGCTCAAAAAATCTTGAGCATTCCTAAAATAATGTGCTCCAAAGTTCACAAATTTTTCATTAAGCCGAGTCGTAATAGTTCTAATTTCAATAAAAATTGCAAAGTTGTAAAAATACTAGAAATGAAAGAAGTGGTATATTTAATGTCTATTTCATGATTTTGGTTTTCTCCAATATTGGATAATTCATCATAAATAAAATTGGACAACTAAGAGAGAGGAATCATTAATAAGATGACCCAAGTTCAAAACAAACATTCAATTTTTTCATGAAAAAAAAATTATAAAAATAATTTTTATTTTTTTATATTATATATAAGAGTAAAAATAGAGAAAAAAAAATTTTATACAGAATTAACTTTTTAGTTTTATGTTATTAACAGAAATAACTAAGATAAGAGTTCAACAAATACCCCAAGTCTATTAATAATAGTAATTAATTTTTTAGAGAAAATAGATATAACTAAATAAAAATATTAAAATTATTGATAGCTAAAAACGTATTGGTATGTATAAAG
>CANXYI010946635.1:0-16003 GCA_948208565.1 Hura crepitans | reverse complement strand
AAATAAATATATTCAATAAATTCAAAAATATATGTAAATGCAAATATCAATATACAAAATTATATTATGTTTATCTTGCACACAACAAAAAAAAATATAGATATTGTGATAGATAAGTTCATATGAAATTAATGATAGCTGTTGATTTAAAATTTGTGACGAAATTTTCAATGCAATTTCGTTAGTTTTTATTAAATTTTATTCCACTCTTATAAATTCGTTACCTATTGAAATAAAAAATATAAAAATATTTGCGACGAATAATCTATTACTGATTCGTCAAAAATATTTTATTTTATTTTTTAAAAAATAACATTATCTATTTTAATAATTATGCGTAAATACTATAATATTAAATCGATATTGATAAATAAAATATCATAGTAAAAATATGTTACAATGTTTCACAAAACTTTTTTTTATTAATTAAAAATTAATAAATTTTCATAATATTTTTTTAGTTAATATGTAAAAGTAAAGCTAAAATTTTTAGCAGAAAAATTTCACTAAAATAAATTATAAATTTTGCATTTATTTACCATTTCATTCTTCTAAAATAAACTCTTTCCATCAAACCAGGTTGTAGCAAATCATCGGCTTCCAATAATCTTCGTAGAGCTTAATTGTGCTAATAACGTGTTGTAATTAAAGAAAAGAAATAAAGAAAATTGAAAGTATATAATAGAGACTAACTGTTATCTATATTGATGTGTATTTTGAATGATATAAGAAAGAGTATTTATAGGCAAAGAGAAGCCTATCAGATAGGTTTTGAATAGGATAAGAATACTAAAGAGATAGAATCTTATTTTCAACGGATAGAATTTATCTATTTATAACAGATAAAGTTTATCTATTCACAATAAATAGAGCCTATCTAGAGTAGTCATCCATTATATTATAACAGTGACTATCTGTATAAATTTTTTCATAAATAATATCATAATTACAAAAAGATTGATTGTCAAAAATGTCTTTTGAAATAGTAAATGGCTTATTGAAAAGAAATTAGAATCATCTTTAAATATGTGATTAAACTTTTGAATCGGAATTATACTTTTAGTTGGAATTTGTTTACATTAATTAATTTTAATTTTATTTGCTTCTGAATTGATTTGTTTTATTTATTTTTAATTTTTTAATACTAATTTTTCAAAATCCCCATTGCTTTTGTGCTGTTTTCTTTACCCTTGTTTTCAAAAGAATTAAACCTAATCAATCTTCGTGAATTTAACATAATATTATAATCTATTTTATTGTAAATAGGTTAATACATAATTTGATTCCCGAACTTGTACCAAGTATTAAAATCGATTTTTAAACGTTTTATAAGTTTAATTTGGTATCTATATTTTGATTTTTTAGTTATGAACTTAGCATCTTTTTAACAAATAATAAATAAGTATAATGTGTTTTTTTTTAAACAATCCTTACATAATTTTTTAGTATAATATTATAATGATATGTGACATTTCAATTGCCAATGAGATATATGAATCTAGTTTATCATTTAATAACAATAAATAGTAATAATAAATTTTCAAAATAAATTGAATTTCAAAATTAAAAATTTTATAAAAATTAAATTAAAAATAAATTTTCTATATTTTTAATTATGTTTGGATAAAATTAAAATATTTTTATTAAATAATTAAATATTAGTTATATATGAACAAAAAGAATGAAAATAACCTAGTTTATTTAATAAAAATAATATAAATTTATTATTAATTTTTTGGTAACTTTTATTTTTTATGTAAATCAACAGTAATTTATTTATATTTTTATTATAAAAAATTTTATTATGAACATAATATTATTATACTCTTTAAAGGGATCAATTAAACTAAGCTAAGGATCATGGGTATGATTGAAATGTGTTGGATAGCTCTTGACACTTTTTCCTTTTTGCTTTGGAGTAATTATAAATCAAAACTCAACATATGGACGTCATAATAATGTAAAGTTTGACTTTTTTTAATAATTAAAATCTTATATTATAATTCTATAATAATTAGAACTCGTAATTTATTTACTTATAAAAAAATCAAATGATTTTATAATTGTATAGATTATATGAGATTCGTAAAATACAGAAAGTTTTGAAGAAAATAATAAACTACCTATAAATCACAAATCAACAATTTTAGAATTATTTATTAGCATAATGATTAATTGGGATCTATTATATGCTAAAATTTCTATAAAATAAGCCATCATCTACTAAAATTTCACATCGCCATTGATTTCTACACATTTGATTACGCATCAACAACCATTTAATATATAATAAAGAAATTAGAATTATTATAAAATAATAATTTAAAATTTTAGTTATTATAAAAATTAAAATTTCAATCGATATCACTAATATTTTTAATCAAATTTCTCAACCATAATCTATATAACAATAAAGTCCTCAACTTTCTATTTATAATATTAAAATCATCCAAATTTAATTGATGTAGCAAAAAAATTCTATTATCAAAATAAGTAAGTTTTATTGGTAACATCAATAAAAAAAATATAAAATGAAAATAAAAATAATTTTAGTGTTCAAAGGAATATATAAAATTAAGAAAAAGAAAAGAAAGAGAGAATGTGGAGAGAGGAATAAAGAAGAGGAAGAAAAATAAAGGAAGAGAAAATAAAAAATATTTTCTGTATTTATTTTATAAATTTTTACCTATGAAATTTGCTATTTTGACTTTTTTTTATTATGTCCTTTAAATTTAAATAATTTTATAATTTTAAATTTAAATAATTTTATAATTAAAATTAAAAGTAGAATATTTTATTATTACAACAATCATAATTGAGAGGTTAATTATGCAAATTGCCCTCAAATTTTTAATCATCCTTTGCTTAGAGTTCGACCGAGTTTTAGTTGAGTTTATTCAGTGGCTTTCTCGTCATTTCGAACCTATAACTGCATTGCGTTTTGACCCTGGTCTAGTCGTTTGCTCTTGCACCATAAACCCCAAACACTCATTGCACATAAACCTCTCGACCGAGGCGGTTTCGACAGCCGCCTGTCTATCGGTGATCATCGGCATCTCCCGTCTTTCTTCATCCTTTTTCCTCTTCGTAAGCAAATGCTCTCTCTCTGTAAAGGGTCTTCAAGTTCTTATGTTTTTGGGCGAATTTGATAGCACATTTTTGATACTGCAGTTCCGGATGGTTTTTTATTTGATATTATGTTATTCTTGTTGTTAGTGCTTCTTATCTTTGATTATATTTCGGAACTATCCGAGTAATTTTTGATTTTTCTTTTATTAAAAGCCAATATGTTGATTTTGATGGAAATGATATGCAACTGTCGTTTAATGATACATTGCTAGAAGAAGCAATCCGAGATTAGTTGGTACGGTAAAAGAGCCAGAAATAGGCTAGTTTCTGAGCAAATGGTTGCATTTTATGCATTAGGATGAATCCAAGATTTCTTTTGAATTGAATCTAACTTAGAATGTGATAAAGGGCGACTTTTCCAATTATTGACATGAGATACATATGTGTTTGCAAAGGGAAATAGAGTGAAGCAAGAATGTCCTGTTAGTTGGAATTAACAGTAGGTGCTGTTACTGGTCAATAAGATAGGTTTTTAGATGTAAATTTACTTTCTTGTTTATGCCATTCATCCAAAAGTTTAAAAGAGAAGGAATATACAAATCTGATTATTAATTCTATTTTCTCGTTTAGATTTATCTTTTCTCATTTTTGTAGAGTAATTTTCACATATAGTCCCTCAATTATTGGCCTTCTACCTATTATGTCCTTTAACTTTATTTTGTATCTACAAACTCCTTGAACTTGAAACTTCTTATCTCAAAAGTACTTATGACCTACTATAGCAGGTTAACCTTTTAATTTTAATCCTTAAATTTATTTATTTTTTTCAATATTATCATAAACTTTTTATTTTACTTATAAAATTCATCGAGTCTGACTCGAACAATCCGAAAATTTTTGCAACCTAACCCAAATAACTCAGAAATCACAAATTAAAAAATTCACTTTATTTTATATCTTATAAACCACCACAGATTGTATTAATTCATTAAAATTGAGCATAAAATCACCATTTTAGCAAAAGTTTACATATAAATTCATTAAATTCAACATATAAATGTCAAAATTAATATAAAATACAAATTTTCATAAATTTAAGTAAAATTAAAATTAAAAAATAATAAAATAGTAGTTCGGTTTTAGCCAACAAATATGAGCCTAAATCCAAAATTTTCAAAATATTTGAACTCGACTTGACTCAAATAACAAAAAAAATCCGAAAAAGTCAATTCGGGTCGGTGGGGCTAAATTTTTTTTGTATTTTTAAGGTTATCGGATCGGATTAGTTGAAAATTTTTTAACATGAATCGCTTTTGAATTTAATAAATTTATATATAAACTTTTGCTAAAATAGTGATTTTGTGCTCAATTTTAATGAATTAATGTAATATATAATGGTTTATAAGATATAAAATAAAGTGAATTTTTTAATTTGTGATTTTCAAGTTATTTGGATTAGGCCCCAAAAATTTTTAGATTGTTCGAGTCAGCCTTGATGAATTTTAGAAGTGAAATAAAAAGTTTATGGTGAGATTTAAAAGAAAAAATAAATTTAGGGATTAAAATTAAAAGGTTAACCTGCTATAGTAGGTAATAAGGATTTTTGAGGGAAGAAGCTTCAAGATTAGGGAGTTTGTAGATACAAAATAAAATTAAGGGATATAAGAGGTACAAGGTCAATAGTTGAGTGGCTATCTAGGCAAATTACTCCATTTTTGTATGATTTGTTTGTAACATTCATTCTGTTGGTGCTTATATTGATTGTACGATAATTTTTCATTTTCATATTCTTCAACTGCTATAGACATATATCTATAATCACATGTGTATTTGCACGTCAATAATGTTTCTAAATGAAAAGAAGGGTACTGATTTATAGTAGATATGGAATCACAGAGGCATTGAGTTTGCAAAAACTTCTTTTATGTGTTTTATGTGAATTTTATTCGCTTTCTTTGCTCTTTTGATTTCGGATGTAGAGGAGTGCAGCTTTCTTTAGGACCATAAATATATGCTGCATTAGAATCTTCTGGGTTACAGACTGACAAACCTAACAAGAGTGAGCCTTCTTGGGTAGATGACTTGTGTGTGAAGGATTAATTTTTACAATACAATGCTTTAAAAGGCTTACATATATTATCTAAATTGCACATCTTGGCATGTAGTGACAATAGGTTGTATGTTTTTTCCGCCCATGTTCTAAAACTGTTACTTCCTCCTTAAATTTCTATTGGCTTCTTGTTTTGCTATATAACATGAGCACGTTTTCTTGTTTTGCAGGTTGTAGTTGACTTTCATTCTGTTTTGATCAGAGATGGGTAGCAATCCAGCTCCATTTTCAGATATTGGCAAAAGAGCCAAAGGTAATAAAAACTCTCATGGAAACGGCACTATATTGGAAAATAATTCTTTCTATAATTACTGTATCTGTTAGTGCACAATAACAAATTTTCTCTCTACCTTTTTTTTTTGTACCTGTCTTGCTAGATGAACATTTATCGCTATCTATTGCCATTCGTCTCTCTCTAATTGTTAGTACTTAAATTCAATGTCTTCTGCTGTTGCAGTTTTCTTAGAAATTTACAATTCCAATACTGCAACATGTGTTGGAGTGTTGTGATGAAATTTGCAGTGTATGCACCATTATCTGTCATGGAATATGTGGATCATCGGAAACACATTGCACGCTGGGATATTTTTTATCATTAATTGTCTTGGTTGAAAAAAAAAAATTGAAACAATGTCCACCTTGACAGTGAGAATTTCTTATGTATAGTATCTGAAAGTTGTATAAGCATAACATCCAGGGTTGAACTGAATCGCATAATGCAAAGTGAGATGTTATAAATCTAAAGTATATATAAATCTAAAACTGTTTGAAATATGATACCTACAGGATAGGATTCCTGAACTAAAGCTAGAACTAAGTAGCTAGGTAATTAGGACTCTAGCAAACTTTATGGCGAAGCATATCATGATTCACAACCAATCCATCGCTGCAAATATAGAAGTTATTGAAATGCCTTGACTATTCTTAAGTTGTCTGCATAAACTCAGTCTTCATGTGAATACAATAAAGTTAGTGTTTGTGGTGGTACTTGGTAGTACTGTTCAGTTGGCATATCCTACATATTTGGTACTGTGTAATATGATTAAATTTGAGGAGCACTAGGGTGTTTTTGTGGAGTGTGGTTTAATTTGCTTATGGGGTTTGTGCATCATGTTGTATTATGGTGCCATGCATTTTTATCTATAAGCGCAGCGCATAGTGAAGTCAAAGAAGTCATTTCCTTACTGACTCTCAAATATCACTGTTTAATTCTTGAACTGAAACACTGAAAGCCTTGCTGAATGGATTTTTTAAGGATCAAATTCTAATCTGTAATCCTTATATTTTGATAATATGAAGGTGAAAATTTGAATTATCAGCAATTTGGTATAGTTGAAAATTTGATTGTCTCTAAATTTCTCATCTATGCAGACCTCCTCGTCAAAGATTACAACTTTGACCACAAGTTTACCTTGTCGATGATGAGCACTACTGGAATGGTACTATCTGTTTTTACTACCGTTATCTGGATAGCCATTTGCATATATGATCATTATTTTTACATATTTATGCCTAGTTTCTGGGGATGGTCTCTGGTTTTGGTTGGATAACTCAGCCTCTAAATGCTTAATATTTTCTTTTGTTTAATGCTCTAATCCAACTAGTGTGACCATTGGAGGACTTAAAATTTTCCATTTTAATATTTTCGTTTTGGATGGAATGACCAAATGATTACATGTCCTTGAGTGGTCGAACTGCATGTCAACTTATATATTCATAGGTGCAAATGAAGGTTAATCAATTTTATATTTTTTGTTGCTGTGCTGTATAATGCTCAATTGTATGTCATTTCTCTTGTTTTTATTCCCATTATTCTTCAATTTTTTGCACATGCAAGAGAATGAAAAGAAAGACATTGCTTTAACTCATAATCTTCTGGCCATTCAAGATACTGAATTTCTACTGCTAAGTGCCTGTTTTGGTAGTTTTAGGGTTAAAAAAGAAAAAACTGACTTTCATAAGACATTCTCCTCGGGCTTATGACTTTAGAGGTTCAAATTTAAGAGCTACAGCTGCAAAAGACAGGCTCTCTTAATCACCCGTGGACCTTGGTGCTAAACCATGTGCCACAAGATAGTGTGAGGGGGAGAAAGGCACGACTTGTCAATATTTTCCTCAAATATTTGTTGATTTAATTTTTTATTGTTATTTTTATTTTTCTTTTCGAGTCTTATTACATCCAGCAATTTTTCTTGGTCTGTCCAAGCCCTATTTAGTTGCTCTCTCTCTCTCTCTCATATGCTTCTTCTCAGAGCATCCCTTTCATCTTTCTTTCTTTTCTTTTCCTTGTTCTCTTTGTATCATTGTTTCATTCTTCTCAACTAACAGCCACCCTCCTTTTTACTTTATCTCAGTTTTCTTGGTTTTTTTTGTTTCTCTTGACCATGCTTTTATGTTTTGTTGTCAAGCATCATTGTTTTATGCATAAATATTCTTGGTATCTCCATGCTTTTTTGGTTTTTTACTAGCATCATTGTTCAATGCATAATAGTAATAGTATTATGCATGAATTGTTAGTTTGATATTGAGTTACAGGGTAAATTTTGCAATTAGGCTACACATCTTTATTTTTTCATGTGATCTTTTAGTGACTACCTGATTTGAAAATAAGCAAATCTCAGGAACAAAATTGATTTTTTTTCTCTCAGATTCGTAAATATTATTAGTGAGGTCATTAGGAAATTGTAATCAATAGCAGTGTCAATCTTATTATATAATCATAGGAAGTTTTGTCTGTCTTTCATGTTTTTTCCCTCGCCTCTATTAGCCGTGCCTGCACCTTGTGCCTAAGGTTTAGGACGTCTTTGCATCTTGGTCGGTGGCACGCCTTTAATTGCACTTTGCACCTTGATGGGTGCTGCGCCTTTAATTGCTCTTTGCATCTTGATGGGTGCTGCACCTTTAATTGCTCTTTGCATCTTGATGGGTGCTGCGCCTTTAATTGCTCTTTGCACCTTGATGGGTGCTGTGCCCTTTATTGCTTTCATCAGAAATACGCTGATTTCATATTTGTTCAAAATTGTGCCTGCAACTTGTTCAAAATGGTTAGACAAGTTATTAAGTTGGCAAAATTCCCTATTTGCCTAGCTTCAGACTTCCATCATTTTATTTGGATGGATTTGGCACTCGTTGAGATCATAAACTGGACTATGAGATTTATCCTAGAGGGCAAAAAACTGAGTAATATTGAGCAATTTTTAACTTGAAAAACAACGGCAACAGTTAGGAAGAGGAATAGATTGAAAAGCTAGTGAGGAGTCAACTTGTGGGACATGGAGGAGTATCTACATAACTAGGGTAGGATAGAGGTTACTTTGTAAGAACATATGCAAATAAGCAAATGCTGAGATCTCTTCAGATTTGTTTTCAGTTGTTCTTAGGTATCTTACCTGAAAAAAAGATTGTGTCACATTCTGATTTTAGAATGACATACATTAAATTGTTACAAGTAGAAAATTATTGGTTAAATAAGTTGCCTTATTTACAAAAATGACTGTTGAGTTGGTTAACCATCTTATGTTGTGGAATCTTCTCCTAGTTGTGAATCCTAGCAGATGTGCTCATGGCTATCTTCTTGGTTCTTGCTGGATTACTCGAGGAGTAATAGCATCAATGATGTGTCTCTTCTTGGTGAGGAAGCACATATACCTTTTATCCTTCACTTCAATTTAGGAGTTAGTAGAGGGGAAAAATTTAAGAGCTTCAAAGGAAAGCCATGTCAATTTTTCATACTTAGAGATGGAATATTATTGATTTACACTGTCATCTCCCATACACTTTATGTGTGCAAATGCTATGGCATAATTAATGGAGTTGCTATCTTTTATGAGATTGGTATTTTGCTATGACTATCTGTTAGAAGCAGCTGTGAAAATGTGAAATATCAAATATCCTTTTCAAAACAAGCCCATGTTTAATGCATGTATTGCTTGCTGAGCTGGTTCTAGGTAATAGTAATCTCCCTGTAAAACGAAAACAAGCTGGCAAATATGAGATATTCCCTTGAATAAGTGATGAATGTTTTTTGAAACTAAGCATGAATCATAAATGTGTGTGAAATAAAAAATGCTAAGTGAATCAACTATAAGATGATTACAGCGAGTTTATTTGCAGCTTGACTTAATATCCTTCTGTAAATATTGAGTTGAAATCATGAACAAAGGGCATCTATTGTCAATATATAAAAGTTGGGCTGAAAGAAGGCTTATACATGGACATTTGTTTTCCTCTCTTTGCACGAGTAATCTTTTTTGGAATCTCTTTGCGCATCAACTGCTCCCTATTGTCCGGTTGCTTTTCTTTTTGAAAGTCACAATTCTTCATGTATATATAAGCAATCTTATGGATTAAAGGAAACACAGGCTATATATATTTATTTCATCATCACTTAGTGGGTAATTGATATTTTTATATATTGTTGGTGACATCTGTTGATTTTTTTTTTTGGATCGGTTTAAAATCCCTTTTTTTTTAAATTCAATTCAGCCATAAACTATTCCTCCAACGATATTCGGCATACATGAGAACCCCATCAACCACAAATCTTTCTCAGCAAATTCATATCCAAAAACTACTATAAGAATCATTGCATCTCTGTGAACTACAATTGATATCTGGATGCTAGAGGGGCTGTCTTAGAAACGTCCAGTTCTTAAAATGTTCTTATATATAAGTGATTCTCCTCTATGTCAATGCAATCCTTTTTATGGACAAGGGCAATTTATTCCTGTGAAATTACATTTTTGTATCAACAGTGTAAATTGGGGCATTCAAAAAAATGAAGCATATTTTAATAACATTATCTTTAGTTTAGAGTCACACATGGCACAACACCTCTGGCGAGAGATGGAGATCTTGGGGACTTTTGAATGGCAAAGGTAGAAGATAAAGGGATGTGGCTTTTTTAATGTTTGATTATTCAGGATTCTTAGATAAATGAATTTGCTTTTATTGAATAGAATATAATGATGACTACCATGTGGATTGGGAAAAATGTTTATTGAAAAAAAAAAGAGAAATTGGAGATACTTGGGCCTTTTAGTAAATGGAAAATTGAAGAATTAATCAAATTTATGCATATATAAAATGTAAAGTGTCTATTCAAGAGATTGAGTAAATCTAGAGTGAAACAATAAAAGACATACAAATAAAAAAAAAAAAAAACTTTTTCCATTTGGTCTTCAGAAAAATTTACATAGAAATCTACAGAGAGAAAATTTGATAGCTAGGAGGGAATGAGATGCTTAGATTGACTAAAGAAATAATGATATTAACTGCAACAATTAGATTAGCATATAATCTTACTAATCCAATGATCAGTAAAAGAAATTAAACACCCATATTGGGCTTCACACTTTTACTTTTACAGTTGATACAATTTATTAAGGTTATAGTTGAGCATGCATTCCCTTAATTATTGCAAAATGAAATCTCACACTCTGTTTTTTCTTTAAAATATAGTACATTATCCCATATGTGTTCTTTTTCTTCTATTCCTTTTGGAGTTAGTTGTGTAATTGGAAATGATTTTTTTTTTTTTTTATTTTAGTGCTTGATTACATTTTTCAAATCAAAATTCAGAGTTTCTATTTTATGCCTTGACTCCGATTCTTAAATTAGTTTTAATCCAACTTAAATCTTTATATAACAAAATCTTACTTAAACTTTTAGATTTTTGAGATAATATATAATAAATATATAAAGCAACAAAAAATTAATAAAATTACAAAATTTAGAGCATGCAAGATGCCTCTCGATGCATAATAGATTAGATATAAATTTTTTAATATAACATTCCACGTGAAAGCGGGCCTCCGACTAGTTGTGAATATGGGTCATTGACTAAAGGGAATTTAGATTTGTAGTGAAGTGCATATTGGAGGTAAAATAGGCAGTTGTTTAAGATGGTTTGAACTTGTATTATGGAGATTCCAAATGTCCCAATTCGAAAATGTGATAGTTTAGTAATAGAAAGTAATAAGTAGGATAGAGGTAGTTCTAGGATTACGTGATTAGAAATACTGTCCAAAGATTTTTATTCATTAGGGTGGAGGTGGATTTGACCTTTGACAAAAGGTTATAGAAACAGAGAATCCATATAGTTATAGTATGGGATTAAGACTTAGTTGTTGCTGTTGTCAAAGCAGAAGTTGGTAATGGTTATTTTGTTCGCTGTATTTGAATGACAAATTTTATGGCATGGTAGTTGATTTTCGACATTCTTTTTGCTAATGTTGTTTATTTAAATGCTATACGCTCCAAAATATTGACTTTTACAACAGAAATAAGTGACACACTTGTTTTCATACTATTTGGTTTTCTACGTTGTTCCTTCGAAATGATTGGAGTCTCTCTATTTTCATGCAGTTTCTATAAAACTGCCATCGCAAAAGACAGTTAATTTTCTTGGACTCAGGCATCCCATGCTGGTCAAAGAAACTTTGTTTATAAGCAAAAATATGCTGTAATAAATAATTTTTGATGATTTTGTTTCTTCAGAAACAGCATGTAAGTTTTAGTAGCAGAATTGTGATGTCTGATACTGACCTTCATATTTTCATTGCCAGGGACTAACAGCTGCAGGTTTGAAAAAGGATCAAATATTTGTTGGTGATATAAATACCATCTACAAGAGTGGAGATACTGTTGTGGATGTGAAGGTTGATACATATTCCAATGTAAGGAGTTCTTGCTGCTTAATTCAAATTTATGACTTTTCCTTGCTCCTGTCTAAATCAAATTGATTTTTCAATACTTGTGTGTTGGATGCACAATGTGGTCAACGTTGCATTCCTGATGGTAGAAGTTTTATGTTTGCTTATATCTGTTGTTTTGACTTTGCAGTTGTCCACAAAAGTGACCTACAATGACATATTTCCTAGCACAAAAATAGCCTTCAGCTTCAAAATTCCTGATCACAAGTCTGGCAAGGTTGGTATTTTTTTTTTGAAATTATGATAATTTATAGTAACCATGAAGGATTAAATTCCTGATAACTAGTCTTCAATATGTTTTGATTTTGTTTTACTCCCAAATGTTTGTTGATTGTTGTGGTTCCTTTATTTTCATAGCTTTAATAATGTTCTTGAAGTGGAAAAATTATTCAGCTTTTATTTCTTTGGCTCAAGGGGTGGGAATTCGAACTTTTTATTAACGCACAATGCCACCAGAACCTGGCGGGGTCTTATGCTAAAAGCTCGGTTGCATAAGCTCTTGAGCAATCAGGAACTTAAGATTTCCGGATTATGTTGTCAGCTTTTCTGAATTAGGAATAGGGATTATATGTGGTGTTTGATTTTGGAAACATGGTAATAAATTTGAAATATGTGGAAGCCTGTTCTGGACTTTTCCACAAATATCTTTAGAAACATTCTAAGTGTTCTAGGAAAAGGACATATGTATCCGAGGATGTCCTTGATTTGACATTTTGATCACTGGAAGGTTTTGATATGCACTGATTTTTCAGAAAATGTTCTATATCTGGCCATTATTATCTTGCAGGGATTCCATGAAATTGAACAAGCATATATTCTAAACGTTTTGGAGTCTGTTCTAGATTAACATTACTGAGTGAAAAGTTTTTTCAGTGCACCTGGTGCACTAGATTTCTTCTCTTGCCTACATGAGACTTAAAATAATTTTATGGGTGGTGCCCACATGAATGTCATGGCTGAATTTTTTTTTCCAATATAGTCAACATGATGAAGTTCAACTTTTTATGTTTTCCAGTCAACTATAAGTACCTCTAGAGATTGCTGCAGGTGCCTTAGATATTGTAAATATAGGTTGGCATTAGAAGGGATTAGCAATAACAGAAGAATGAAAACTCACCTAGTGAGATTTCAATAGATGTCTAAAACATATAGGAAAGGGGACCAGAAATTATGAGGATGCCATGTGAAAGAAATAAATCTCAAGACACAAATTCTGTGAAAGTTGGAAAATTCTGACACAATTAAATTGATGTCTCGTGGTTATATGGATCCTGCCTTCTTTTTTGAAGTGACAATGTTTACCTGCAAAAATAAACTATTTTGTGAAAGTGCTGAGAACTGATAATTTTTAAATTTGTTTGGAATTGCTTGTTGAATTGAGGATGGAACAAATTACTAGTCATAAGAAAGTCCATATGGTTCTTGCTTAATTGGCGACGTACTTGCAACATAGATTAATTTGAGTCAGTTATATGTGAGGCATGCTAAGAGCTCCAGATTTAATCCTTTGCATCTCAGTTGGATGTGAGGTACTTTCATCATCATGCGGCCATTGATTTCAGCATTGGTCTGAATCCAACCCCACTTTTGGAGCTTTCAACAGCTATTGGAAGCCAAGAACTAAGTTTGGGTGGTGAACTTGGATTTGATACAGCTTCTGCTTCATTCACTAAGTACAATGCTGGGATTGGATTGAACAAGTCAGATTTCTCTGCTGCTCTAATGATGTAAGTGCATGAGAACTTGTTAATCCTGCTTTAAGATGTCCGTATTTTTTCTTCTGTTTTCATATTTCATATTTTCTGTTTGCATCTCAAAAATCTTATTTGCGAATTTTAACATTTGCTGTGGACTGTTGTTTATCTAATTAAATTTGCTGGAATTTAATGTCTTACCTGGTTTCTTTCAACTATAATGTGTTGGAGACGTGTCAGTGGTGTCCCGTGTATATTTGGTGGTGTGGGGTTGAACCTGGGTCCATACTTTATAAAGGCAGGAGCAGGTCATGGATCATGGCTTAGAATGGATAATAGCAGTAGTAGATAGCTTAATCTGGAAATTTTATTATTTGAAAATTGAATGAACATTCTTGATCATGGCTAACTGTTTTTCTCCATTGCTAGAAAAATTTGGTGTTCATGTGAGAGCAACGCAACTATTTTCGACTGCGGCTAATATGTTTTTGGTCCTTAAGTTCGTAGGACACTAGGGTTGGCAATTTGGGATTATTGTGTTCGTATCATGACTACATGATATGATAAAATCGGGGCCAACATGAGCATGATGTAGAACAACTATCATTGGAAACATTCAACAAAGCTATTACCCATTTATTGAATGCATTAAACAATATAAATCACCAATTGTTTAATAAATAAGTGGAATCTTTCTCTCTCTCTCTCTCTTCAATTGAGTGTTCTTAACTTGACAAACTATTTGGATGTGACCATTTAATACAGCACATTCTTCTTAAAATTGAAACCATTTTTATTATAAATTTTCAAGTAAATAGGTAAAATTTAGCCTTAAAAGTTCTAACGTAAATTTCCTTATGAATAATGGAACTATACTTGTATTGTGTCTTGCATACATTATCATGACAGCAAGTCAGATCATGCATAACATGATTAATTGTGTCACAACTACATTGAATAGGGGTGAGCAAAACTGAACTGAACCGATAGTTATTTCGGCCTATTCGGTTTTTGGTTTATTGAGTTCTTTTTTTTAAAAAAATTGGGTTTATTCGGTTCAGTTCGATTCTTAGACTGTGAAAACCAAATAGACTGAACTGACCGAACTCTCGAAATGATGTTGTTTTGTGTTGTATAAAATGATGTTATTTTACACTAAAACGACATCATTTTTATGTTTTTATGTGCAGATTCAATTTATTCGGTTCGGTTTGTCAAAAACTTTGGTCTGTTCGGTTATTTTCTATTGAGAGTTTGATTTATTCGGTTTAGTCAACTTTTGGACCAAAGCGATAGATTGCTCTCCCCTAACAAATATGATATCACTGGAACTATTCATGCAGACTAGAAAATTCAAAGTCTTACTGTATGTGTTATTTTTCTATGAGGTTTGCTTCATATTGAATTTCACATTGTTAATTTTATTAGCTTTAACCTGAACAGAACCTTTCCCTTTTTGTGCTAATTTTTTTGTTCTGTTCTCTGTTTTCTACCCCCTTCTTTAATTTCTTTTTGCTTTTCTCTTTTTGGCATCTTTTTGATTCCATATATAACTGAAATTCGTTAGGTTCATTGCCTTTAATTAATCTCAACTAAGTGATTTCTACCCTTTTATTTCTTTTTAGGGTTACTTTATTTTCAGTCTTACTCGGAACTTCAACTTACAGAATTTTGCAATTTAGTTGCAGTGGATTATATTGGTTCTTGTCTTCTAGTTTACTAGATTTACCATAATAGAACTTGAATTCTACTCAAGTTCTTTTTGGCATGGTCTTAGTCCTGTTACTTGGATAATTTGAACCTTCTGTACCAATGCACCTTTACATCCATCTTTTAAATTATTGATTTACAATAACAGAACTTGAATTCTACTCAGGATCTTTATGGTAGTGGCTTTTAGTCCTGTTAATTATATATTGAGCCCTCTGTACCAATAGCATCTTTAAATCTTAAATCTCTAGATTATTGTTGTGCGTTCCTTTAGCCTTCATAAAAATGGCCTCTTTTATGATCATTCTTTTCATCTATTTCTGTGTATTCATCTTAATATTACCTTTGTGATGGGTGTCGAATCCACAAAAAATAAATTTCTACTCTCTAAACACAAATAAATTGTAAATAGGGCAAGTAGGGTCGAATCCACAGGGGCTGGACTAATTTGATTATTCTAATAACCAAGACAATTGATTCAAATATTAAATGGGGGTTTGTGTAATTAAAAATTAAAGCAAGAATTAAAATTAAATAAAAGCAGAAAATTAAATACGGAAATTCAGTTGATGAAAATCTAGCACAAGGATTAAATTCAGTTTAGTTCTCAAGATTGATCACAGATACAAAAGATATCAATTTATTATTTCAATCAATTAGTTATAGTTGTTGAATACCATCTAATAACCAATTCCTTCTTAATAATA
>CANXYI010946565.1:0-10613 GCA_948208565.1 Hura crepitans | reverse complement strand
TGGACTTATGGATGGATTTATTAATTGTTGTCAATTTATTCTTAACCCCTCTTTCTTATACCTAAGAAAAGTATTTATAGGCTTAGGTTTTAAGGGTTTCTCATCTAAAGGAGGTAAAATCCTAATAGGGATAGGATTTATAGTCTAAATAGGAAAATCCCACTTCTAGAAGATTTTACGTCAGCAAGTCCATGTAGACCTAAGTTGTATGCTTTCCCACCAGTCTATGGGCTTTAGGCCAGGTTTGAGTTAGTTTGTATGGATATGAACTTGGACCTTGTCTAGGCGAATCATGGGCTTTGGGCTTGGTAAAGTTGATTGGGCTAGTACGGACCTAGGTAAAGGATGTCCGTGCAAACCTTAGTACAAGTCCATGCAAACTTGCTTTCTAAGGGCTTATGCCATTGCTTAAGAGCCTGTCTCTAGTGATCATCATAGCCTAAAAGGTAAGGTGTCTACATTACCATTTTTATCTTCTATCATAACCTGTTAAGCATACTTACATAACCTGTTAAGCATACTTACAATGAATACATATTAATTATATGCATATAAAGGTCCTGTTCCTGCTTAATACCGTGTATCTCTTAACATACCATGCATATTTCATGTGTTAATGGCATGCATACATTTAGCTAGGATTACTAATTAACTGACACTTCCCTTTAGAAGAATTTCATATGAGTAATTATACTTTAATGTTATGTGCCTATCTATAGCATGCTATGATTTGTTATCCTATAAATGTAATTCTAATAACTTATGCCAATCCTATGTCATGGCATGTTTTATGATTCACTTTACATCTATGTCATACTATGATTCATAAATCTTGCGTCTATAACTCTAATGACTTATGCATGTATCATGACATAACATGTTTCTTGATTCTCAATTAACTGTATTGCTATCCACTACTAGTGTTTTTGAAAAATTAACATAATTAATATAAATAAAGTCTTTAGTAACCCAGTCCTAGAATGAACCTAAGGAAGGGTAAACAGGCTAAAAAATTATAAGCTAAAAATGGTGATAAGGATAGGCTCACCCATTACCCTACCACTTTTATATTGTAAGCTAAAAGATATTTGTAAATTAGAAAATAAAAGTGGCCTCAACCATTATCAACTATAATTAGCTCATATAAAGCTGATGCTAAGCTATAACTATTACGAATCTATATAAAATCCCTTTTTGGCATGCCAAAGCTACCCTATCCTGGGTTCTGTAAGGTTTACCATAGGATTTTCTACAATATTTTATATCGATTATGTTTGTTACAATGTTAGGTTTAATTTAGATATTTTAGTGCACATACCTATTCTATTGACAACTGTATTCTCATTCTACCAATTTTTTTAACAAAGTTCTGCTTGTAATTAGTATTCATGAGCTATATACAACTTGCTATAATATGAATAGCTGACATTACATAGAAGTTATAAATGCCTCAAAGAATTTAGCCACATATCTTGAGGTTTTACTAGCAATCTCTTATATTGTTAAGTTACTTTCATTTACCTTGTTTTGTTTCTACATAATACTATTTGTATAATTAGTGGCATTAATAATGCTTTTAATATGAGGAGTTCTTATTTGATAAGATTTCCTTAGCCTCATAAAACTGAGTTTTACTCGTTTATATTTGTATATTTCCTTTACACCTATTGTGTCTTGTTGTTTGGTTTTTTTTTTTGGAATGGTTTACTCAATAAGTATAAAATCTAGTATGACTAAGGCATTCAAGTGCTATGTACAAATAAGAGACATATCTCTAGCTAATGTATAGCTAATATGATGTGTGAACTATAAGAAATTGAAACAATCATGCTACTTATGCATAATATTCAGAAGTGTGGACATGATCATTATAATACACTAGATATACAACGAATGACTCTATAAAACATACTTACATTTGAAAACGAGCTTACAATAATTAACTAAAATCAATTTGCTTTATAAAGTTAATTTAATAAGTAAGATCAGGAAATAGGGGAGTGTATACTCTATTGTTGATAGGAGGGAAATATCCATAGAGTGAAACAAACATCATAATTTAGATGGAAAGTTATAAATGTAGACCCATGTATATAATTTAAAATTTTGCTAACTCCATACCCCATTAATCCTACATTAATAATACACTTTCTATGCTCAAACTCACCCTTAACATGATGCTTCATATATCTAAGTTATGGTGCTTGCATGGATAATTATAACATTCATAACTATCACATGCATATGACTCCATGATCTCATGTATATTTTACCTAACACTACATATCATGTTATTATAACTACATTAGTTACATAATAAGCTTACATTTGCTTTTCTAATTATTTAATTCCTTGTACCTTGAAATATCAAAATCAATTACCTTTACTATACTATCGGTGTAATTAAGGCTTTGGAAATTTATTAAATTATACTTGTTTTAATTGTCATGCAAACTTTCATCTAAATTTTTGTATATGTATTTTGTCAGTTCCACATCTTAGAACAATTTATTTTATTATTTATTACCCGATAAATCTTCTACAAAGTCCTTAATTTCATATAACGAACATCATAAAAGGGTTTTAAAGAAGTCTTAGGAAGAGTTAGATATACAATCAATAACTTAGAAAAACAAGGGAAGGTTGAGTACCCACTTTGAAACTACCTTTTTGTTAGTTGCATACATTATGTTTTGCTTCTCTAATTCTTTGATTAAAGTTGAGGATTCTTGTGACACCCTTTACCCAGTTCGACTACCAGTCTCGAGTACAGAGCGACACAAAAATGATATTCAAACTAAACTTATTGGAAAATATTTACTTATTAAAAACCTTTTTAATAGATTTAAAACATTATTTACATGTATACTTTCATAAAAATATGGATTTTAAAAAATTGATTTACAAGGTGCACTTTGAGGTCCTCGTGCAAAAATTTTGGTAGTATAACAACTATATTGGGCACTATCCCAAATAGTAACCTGCATAAAATGGCACTTCTAAAACTTTTATACACATATCCACCACTTCTAAGTCCATCAACTTAATAACCTTAAGTCATGTATGCTCAATTAAAAGAAATTATGCCAACATTAGTTAAACATCCTATTTGGTGTCAATAAAAATTAAACTATCTAATATTTATCTCCTAAGCATAGACATGTGTAAAACATCGTGTATTCACTACAACTCAGGAGGTAAAGCTAGCCTATAGGCCAATGGTCCCACATGCTCATTTATTTTGTATGGGCCAATGACCTATGGACTTAGCTTACCCTTCTTGCCAAATCTCAATACCTTCTTCCATGGAGATACTTTGAGAAAAACCTTATTCCTAACTTCATATTGAATGTCTCTCCTCTTTAAGTCTACATAAGAATTTTGTTTGTTAGAAGCTACTTTGAGCCTTTTTTTAATGATTTTCACTTTCTCTTCAGCATCTTTAACCAAATCTAGCCCCATAAGCTTTTTCTCACTGAGTTCACTCCAACACAAAGGAGTTCTACATCTTCTCCTATATAAGGCTTCATAAAGAGCCATGCCTAAACTTGCTTGATAACTATTATTATAGGTAAACTATGCCAAAGACATATAATGGTCCTAGCTTCCCTTAAACTCAATGACACAACCTTTTAGCATGTCTTCAAGAACTTGTATAATCCGTTTTGATTGACCATCTATTTGTGGATGAAAAGTCATGCTAAAACTGAGTCGAGTACCGAAGGCATTATGAAGCTTTTTCCAAAATCTCGATGTAAACTTCAGATCCCGATCAAATATAATAGACGAAGGCACACCATGTAATCGAACAATCTAAATAATGTACAACTCTACCAACTTCTCTATGGAATAGTCCATCCTCTTAGGTATGAAGTGTGCTAACTTGATCAATGTTTCTACCACAACACATGCTAAATCAAACTTGCTTTTGGTCATTGGTAACCCAACCATAAAATCTATAGTGACTCTATCACATTTCCATTTTGGTATTGCTATAGGATGAAGCAATCCATATAGAACTTGATGCTTTACCTTCACTTACTGACAAGTAAGGCATTTGATCACATATTCAACTATATCTCTTTATGCCTGGCCACCAATAAACTATTTTTAAATCTTGATACATCTTGGTACTACTAGGATGCATAGCATAAGGTGCATTATGGGCTTCTTGCAAAATCTATTTCCTCAAGTCCTCTACATCGGGCACACATAGATGGTAATGATAATACAAACATCCATCATCCTTGATCTCATATTTAGTAGACTTCCCCTCTTAAATCATGCTAATGATATTCATAAGCTTATGATCATCCTTCTGAGCTTCTTTCACTTGTTGCAATATATTTGGCTTAATCTAAAGTTCAGCTATCAAACCACTATCATCAAGCAAGTCCAAATTGATATTCATAGCTTTCAAAGCTTATATGAATTTTTTTGCTAAGGGCATCTACCACCATATTAGTTTCCCCTAAATGATAACCAATAAGGCAATCATAGTCCTTTATTAACTCCATCCATCTCTTTTGCCTTTAATTTAGTTCCTTCTACATGGGGAGATACTTTAGACTTTTGTGATCTATATACACATTGCATTTCTTTATGTGGAGATAATGCCTCCATATCTTTAGAGTAAACATAATGGCTACAAGCTCTAAATTATAAGTTAGATAGTTCTTCTTATGTGGTTTTAATTGTCTTAAAGCATAAGCAATAACTTTGCCTTCTTACATAAGCATACATCCTAATCCATTTAATAGGGGCATCACTGTAGATCATGAACTCCTTCCTTGATACTAGTTGAACTAAAATTTGAGCCTCTATCAATATACTCTTCAACTTATCAAACCTTTCTTGACACTTGTCACCCTAAATCAACTTGGCATTCTTTTTTAGAAGACATGTCATAGGAGCTATAATAAAAGAAAACCCCTTGGCAAACCTCTTGTAATAGTTAGCTAAACCTAAGAAACTTCTAATCTCTATAGTATTCTTGGGTGGCTTCCATTCTATAATAGCCTTAATCTTACTAGGATTAACTTTAATGCCCTCTGCTAATGCTATATGACCTAAAAAAGACATTTCTTCTAGCCAAAACTCACACTTGCTAAGTTTAGCATATAGCTTTTCATCTCTCAACTTATGCAGAACAATTCTCAAATTTTTTCATGATCATCCTAGTTCTGCAAATATACAAGAATATCATCAATAAAAACTACCATAAACTGATCTAAGAATGGCTTAAAGATACGATTCATAAGGTTCATGAACACTGCTAGAGCATTGGTAAGCCTAAATGGTATTACCAAAAAACTCATAGTGGCTATATATTATTCTGAAGGTTATCTTATGCACATCTGCCTCTTTCACTCTCAGTTGATAATACCTAGATCTCAAATCTATCTTAGAGAAAACACCTACCCCTTTAAGCCAATTAAAGAGGTCATTAATTCGAGGTAATAAATAGTTATTCTTGATAGTGACCTTTTTTAGCTATTTATAATCTACATATAGCCTTAAGGAGCCATCCTTCTTCTTGATAAAAAGAACTGGTGCTCTTTAAAGAGATAGATTAGGTCTGATGAAACCTTTCTATAATAGCTTTTGTAATTGCAACTTTAGTTCTTTCAACTTCATAGGGGCTATTCTATATAGAGCTATAAAAATAGGCACTGTGCCTAGCAACACATCAATCCCAAATTCAAGTTCCTATTTTGGTGGCAAATAGGGTAACTCATTTGGGAAAGCATCCTTAAACTTTGCTATAATAGTTATCTTGCTTGTATTAAGTTCTTCTTTTTTAGTGGGAATCATATGGCTAAAAACACTTAACAACCCTTCCTTATCATTCTTCTAACCACAACCATAGAAATCACATTAGACATATAGTCCGATCTCTCTCCCACTACTGTCACTTCTTTCCCATCACTAGCTTAAAGTTTGTTTTGCTTCTTTCTACAATCCATAACTATATGATACTTAGACAACCAGTCCATGCCCAAGATTAAGTCGAACTTATTGAAAGGTAACTTAATGAGATTGGCTGAGAAAGATATCCTTGTACTAACAAAATATAGTCTCTATATACTTTATTCACAACTACATGCTACCTTATCAGGTTGCTAACCATAATATCAATATCAAGGTCTTTTGACACTAACCCCCGATCTAAAGCTTATGCAGTATAAATATAAGAATGTGTAAACCCCTGATCAATTAGTGCTAAAGTAAGTAAATCAAAGAGTTTAAAAGTACCCACTATGACATCTAGTGAATCTACATCCTTTCTAGCTTGGATGGCATAATGTCAGGTTAGAGCTCTACTCTTAGACTTGTCCTTCTAGCTAGCCCTAACTCTATCTACTGTATCTCTCTTATCCCTTCTCTAAACTGATTTTATAGGTCTAGTTGGGCAATCTCTCCTCATGTGGTCTATAGAGACACATCCCTAGTAAATTGTAGTCATGGTTTTCTAACAATCACCTTTATGCCTCCTATTATAGTGTACACAACGAGGTATTTGTATATTCCCAACTATAGATGCTGGTGCACTAGTAATAGAGGTATGCTATCTACCTTTGGACTGGGAACCCTACACTGATCTCTAAGGTTGATCTCATCTTTGCCTATACTATGGTTTGGACTGATCACTTTTAACCTTCTTCATAGATATAAATGCTAAACTTGATTTTTCCTAACCAAAATGTCTTTTCTTTTGAAAATTATCTCTCTTATCCTTTATCTTCTAAATCTTTTCTACCATGTGATAGGCTGTAAATAAAGTAGTAAAGTCTCTAATCTTCATGGGAGCTCTCTGTATCATAACTTCCAGGTTCAATCCCTTCTTAAACTACTTACATCGGTCCTCTTTAGTAGTCATTACTTTCTTGGCATATTTGCTCAACCTTGAAAATTCCTTCTCATATTCTAGTATTGTCCTCTGTCTTTACCTTAGATCTATGAACTCTTGTCTTTTTTAGTCTAAATAGTGCTCTATGATATACTTTTTCTTGAACTCTCTCAAGAAAAACTCCTAGGTTAAATCTTCCTCTGCCTTGTGCTCTATAATGGTTTCTTACCATTTAAATGCCTCATCCACTAGCAGAGAGGTAGCATAACAACATACTCATCTAGGGTACACTTCATCTACTGCATGATCCTTACGGTTCTGTCTAACCAATACTCAGCTCTATGGGATCTATCCTACTCTTTAACCTTAAAATCGTTAGCTTTATTCTTTTTAATCTTTTTAAATAAGTCTTTTATACAGACTGAGGTTCTGGCTGGGCTATTAGAGGTGTTATAGGATGAAATACAGTTATAGTTACAGTAGCAATAGATGTTTGCTTCACTGATTCCATCATCTACTCAAACTAAATAGGATGCCCCTATGGTCCTTGTGCTACTTGCCTTACATCACTAGAGGTCATAGACTCAGCCCTGGCAGCCTCTTGTGCCACAATAGTCGAAGCATGGCTCTCAACTTCTTTATCATCCTGAGGTGTACTTTGGCTCATCCTTAATCTATAGGAAAAAGAAAGAAGATTATAAGCCTCAATCCGTATAACTGTGTGATGTACACTTTTTAAATCCTAAGGTATTCTTATGTAACCCATAACTATTGAGGAATACCTAAACCTGGCTCTGATACTACCAAATGTGACACCTCTTACTTGGTCCGACCATCGGTCCCGAGTATAGAGTAACATACAAATGATATCTGAATTGAACTTATTAGAAAACATTTATTTATTAAAAACCTTTTTAACAAATTTAAAACATTCTTTACATGCTTACTTTCATAAAAATATGGATTTTTAAAAATCAATTTATGAGGTGTACTATTAGGGTCTTCATACTAAAAGTTCGATAGCATAATGGTTGTATCGAGCACTATCCCAAATAGTAACCTATATAAAATAGCACTTTTAAAACTTTTATACACATATCCACCACTTCTAGGTCTATTTGACCTCCAAACAATTCAACAACCTCAAACACAATATTTAGATATAACCTCCACTCATGCAAGCTCAATTAAAAAAAATTATACCAATATTGGTTAAATATATTATCTGGTGTCAATAAAAATCATACACAACTTTAAGAGTTACAAAATACACATTTGAAATGACATATTAGGTCTAATCCCTTAATTACATAAAAATGCCTTTAAATATTAATTACATCACATGATTATACTAAAATAAACAAAATGCCTAAAAAGAAGCTCTCTTGGTATATCTTCTAGATTAAGGCTTTGACTCTAATTTGTTGTCTCTTTAACCTACGTATCATAAAACAAAAGATGCACTAAACTAATGCTTAGTGGTGTAGTTACTTTAGCATATGTATACATTCATACAATTAATTCAATCATAGAATTAATTAACTTATATCACAATCATACTTAATTCATTTTTAAGCATATTAAGCATTAAAATCATCCATTCTAAAAATATAACCATAATTAATCATACAGGGTCTTAATTATATTTTAAGCATAACTTGCCATTTATACTAAATTGCATTTTCATAACATATCAAAGACATAATATTTAAATATATAATTAATATACATTTAAGTTCTCAAATTTTGTTCATTAAGTTTATTTAACCATTTATTGCCCATACTAAAAAGCAACTAACCAAAAGTAGATAGTGGGACTGACTGAGCTCAGAGGCCATAAACTAGACCTGTCAATTATAACTAGACCTAGAGGTCATAAACTGGACTTGAAGGTTATAAACTAGACCTGAAGGTCATTACTAGACTTGAAGGTTACAAACTGGACCTGAAGGTTATAAAGGTGCCCTTAAGCCACATATAGTTTGCCCAAACCTGTGGGTACCCTAGCAGTTGCTAAACTTCCTAGTTAACTGATCAACCTATCTAATCTAGGTTGTCTAATTGTATATGGTAATTACCATTATAATTAAGTTTCACACTTTTTAAGTAATTTTTAACATCCATAATGTCTTATTTTTATCATTATCATGATTTTATATTTAGTTCATCAATTTCATGAGTATATTAATCGACTCATTTTTCCATATATTTTCATAACCTTATATAGGTTATAATATAGATTTAGTTCATTTCTAGGCCTATTACATGCCTTAGCATAATTAAGCCATAAATAATTTCATCACCAAATTAAATGTGTACATGCCGTAGCATTCACATTTTAACCATTATTATCACATTTCCATTCATTTAACACAATTTTGGTTTTATTATAATTCACATGTGCACTTATATATATATCCTCATAATGCTTCTATCAATTCGATCAATCCATATAAATTCACTCATAAGCATTATTTTAAACCAATACAAGTCCACATTAATTCATAAAAATACATAAAAAAATGCCATTTTTAATTTATCATGATTTAATTCCATATTAAACCCTTATAAGTCCATTCAGCCATAATATAGCTTAAACCCCATTTCTCCCCTACATAACTCCAACCTCATGCCATTTGCATATTCTTCATTATTGTGATCATATTGTCCAAAGTTCCTTATCATGATAGTCAATTGGCCATATAAAAGTTCACATTTAATTACAACACAGTAACATAAACATATTTAACATAATTATGTCATTTAACTCTTTTAGGGCCTAAAATATCCAAATCATGCCATAATCACATTTTAGCCATCACATAGGCTTTGCACATCATTGCACATTCATACAATCACATACCATAGTTAGAAAATCTTCCCAATAGCCAAAATGGCATAATCAACTCACAACATTTAACATATAAAGTAAAGCATAATTCTAGCAATTTCAAGACTTCCATTTTGGGTTTTTGTTGCTTTTCCTTCATTTTCTTTGCTGTGTGTTACTCCCTGGTTTGATAAGTCTATAAGGACCTATCCTTTGGTCAATTTCTCCATAATCATCAGGATAAGGTGTTGAGCATTTCTGCATATGGTAAAATAGGTGGTCCATATGGACTTATTGAATGTTGCTTAGAGTTCATGTGGACTATTATTTGTGTGTGCATGAGGTCCATGTAGACCTTTCGTGATGGTTTTTGTATCTTATGCTTATTTTACTTACTTGTGAATTGATGGATTTGTTGCCTTGTGGTAGTTCGTATGGATTGGGATAGTCTTAGTTATCTATGGTCCATGTAAACACCTTTATTTGTGATTTAAGTCTATGCAAACATGCATTCTACCTTACTTACCTATGTTTACCTTTTCATGTAGACATGTTTTAAGTGTAAGGGCACTTTATCGGGCCCATAATAGTGGTATGCGTCGATGCCTATTTAGGTGAATGATCAAGTGATTAGGTTTAAGACCTTCATCGACCATCTCATTAGAGGTCATTTTCTCAGAGACCTTTAGGCACTTAGAGCTTTATTGGATAGGTGGATAGATATGATGCACACCTTTCAAAAGCCATTCAGAGAGTTGACCATCACTCTTTTCAATTAGGCATTCATCACAGGAGTGCCATATACTAATCGAGCCATTGCATTTGATGCCAGCTATCGCTTCATTACTCTTTACCTTTAAGAAGTAAGGAGTTTACTTAGTTTTATGCCTCAGGATCACTTAGGCAGCATCTGATGTATAGATCTATATGAGA
>CANXYI010946517.1:0-11378 GCA_948208565.1 Hura crepitans | reverse complement strand
TATGAAAAGAACTTACAATAGTGGAAAATGTTAAGTCAAATTAATTTATGGTATTTTTCTGACACTGAAGTTTAATAAATATACCACAGTGGCAATTTGGTAATTTTGAAGAAATAAAACATATCATTTGTATAACATCAATCATTTGGCATGAGGCTCACACAGTACACCTAGACTATTATTTATAATTGCATATGTGTATTAATACATGTTTTAAATGGTTTAGATTTACTTACTGAGTTTATACTCAACGTACCTGTGTTGTTGTGTTCAGGTAACAAGGATAAGCAAGCTAGCCTCGATGATTGTGCAGTGTAGCTATACAAGAGTTAAAGGGTAAAGGAAGTTGTTTCTCTTTTTAGTAGTGGCACTCATGTAATATCTTGTAGGTTTGGGTTAACATGTTTAGAAGCTATTATGTCTATATTTATAACCTGAATGTGATGTATATAAGCTGGTGTGGTGTTTGTTTAGTTTGTGTGCAGTTTGATAATTATAGGCCTAAGGCTCTATGTGTCTGATGTTGATATGTGTTTGATGTTGTTGATATTTGACTGGGGGACCGGAAGGGTTTAGATGGAGGTTATGGGTTATTTGCTTATAGAAGTGCTTTTAATAGGTGAATTTTTTTTTTTTGGTATATTACTCGGGTAGCTGTGATGTTGCCTAATTTTTTGTGACCTATAAAGTGTCTATGTATGCTTTGTTTGAGTCTATTAGACCATGTATGAATGTGTTTAATGATTAGATTGGACATCTAAGCAATATTTGATAGAGTTTTAAAACAGCCTCTTAGTGTTAAGGAGTTTTTTTCTGGAGCAATCCTGGGATGGGTGACTTATCAGGAAGTGCATCACCTGATGGGTTTCTTCAAGAATTCGGTAAGGGGTGTCACACGTGTTTTTTTATATAGAGCTAGGGACTATTACTATTACTAGAGGGATTGCCCCAAGAAATAGGTAGAGGATACTCAATTCTAGGCCTCTTCTCTAGCACCCAGCAAAGGCAAGGGAAAGTAGGAATGACAAGCCGAGTACGAGTCAATGGATGAGATCAGAGGCTTGAGCACTAGCTTGCTAGTATGACATATTGGCTTGAGAGGAAGTTGAGGCACCTAATGTCATTATTGGTACTTTCCCTTTATTGAATGCCTTTATTTTAGCATTAATAGACCCAGATCGAATTAATCATATATCTACACAAAACAAGCATAGGATAAGGGTTCAGAACGTTATCTTATAGACATAGATATCTTAGTTATCAACCTAATTATGCAGAATGTGAGATTAAATAAAATTTGCAAAGCTTGTCCTCTAGTAGCCTAAGACCAAGTATTCTCAACTAATCTTATTGAACTTCCTTTTAATGAATTTGATGTCATTTAAGGTATAGATGGGTTGTTTGAACATCGGGCAATATTTGATTTTGAACATAAGAGACTTACTTTTAAGATAGCTGATGGAAGAGAGGTGATAGTAGTAGGTGAGAGAAATTTCTTACCTAATATCATCTCAGCTATAACAACTAGGCAATTAGTCTAAAAGGGATGTAAAGCTTATTTGGCTTATGTAGTTGATACCAATAAGACTGAACTGAGCATTAATTAGATACCAGTAGTGTCAAAATTCCCAGATGTGTTTCTTGATCAGTTACTATGGTTACCTCCATGAACTTAACTTCTAGATTAAAGTATATCTTGGTACTAATCTAGTTTACATTACTCCATATCAGATGGCATAAGAAGAATTAAAGGAGCTAAAGGTACAGTTGCAAGAATTGTTAGATAAAGCCTTTATAAGGTCAAGTACTTCTTTGTAAGGAGCACAAGTGCTCTTTGTAAAAAAGAAAGATGGGTCACTTCGATTGTGTTTGGACTATATACAACTGAATAAGGTGACAGTCAAGAATAAATACCTATTGCCAATAATTGATGACCTTTTTTTATCAACTTAGAGGTGCCAGCATGTTTTCTAAAATTGACCTAAGATTCGGATATCACCAGTTGAGGATCAAGTAATCAGACATTCCTAAGATTTCTTTTCGCACTATATAAGGGTATTATGAGTTCCTAATAATGCCATTTAGACTCACTAATGCTCCTGTAGCTTTCATAGACCTCATGAATAGAATCTTTAAGCCATGTCTTGATAAGTTTGTCATAGTCTTCATTGATGATATTCTGGTATATTCTAAGAATAGAGAAGAACATGAGGTACATTTAAGGATTATGTTACAGACCCCGAGTGAAAAATAGCTCTATGCTAAGTTGAGTAAATACAAATTCTAGTTAAATGATGTAGCCTTCTTAAGCCATATAACTTTAGTAAAAGGAATCTAGATTAACTCGAGTAAGGTCAATATCATCTTAGAGAGGAAGCCACCTAACAATGTGATAGAGATTTAAAGCTTCTTAAGATTACCTTGATATTATTGGAGATTTGTTAAAAGCTTCTTCATGATCACAGCCCTACTGACTCGACTACTAAGGAAGGATGTGAAATTTTAATGGGATGAGAAATACTAGGCAAGCTTTGACAAGTTGAAAGCAATATTAATTGAAACACTTATCCTTACTCAACTAAAGCAAGGAAAAGACTTTATGATCTATAATGATGTATCACACTATGGGCTTAAATATGTCCTAATGCAAGATAGAAATATGGTAGCTTTTGCTTTAAGGTAATTAAAACCACATAAATGGAATTACCAAACTCATGATCTAGAATTGGCAGTGATAGTATTTGCATTGAAAGTATGGAGACATTACTTGTATAGTGAGAGATGTTAAATTTACATGGATCGTAAAAGCTTGAAGTGACATTAAATGGAACTAATAAAGGACTATGATTGTCTAATCGACTATCATCTGAGAAAGGCTAATGTAGTAGCTAATACATTAAGCTGAAAGTTCATGGCTACCATGAAATGCATGCCACAGTTGAGTATATAGAGAGAATGCAATCTTAGCTAAATTACAAGTGAAACTTGATCTAAAGCAATAGGTAAAAGAGGCATAAGCTCGAGATAACCACTTAATGTAGATAAAGAGTAATGTCAAAGAAGGGGAAGATTGTAGAATTTTAGATGAAGGGAGAATGATGCCTGTACTTCTATGATAGGTTATGTGTACTTGAGGTAGAGAAGATTAGAACACAAAACTAAAAGGTAGCTCATAATGCTCCATACTTAATACATCTGGGCAAAATAAAGATGTATCATGACCTAAAACCCCATTATTAGTGGCTAGGAATGTAACGAGATGTAGTAGATTATGTAGCTTGATGTCTCACATGCCAACAGGTGAAAGCTTAGCATCAAGTTCCTTCTAGATTGCTACACCTAATAACAATTCTAGAATGGAAGTGGGAGAAGGTCACTATGGACTTTGTGATAGCAAGTGTGGTATAGTATGGGTAGTTATAGATAGATTGACCAAGATAGCTCACTTTAGAATGGATTACTCCTTAGAGAAGCTAGCGTAGTTATACATAGAGAAGATTATAAGATTACATAAGGTGCCACTTGCTATTAATTTTAATCTAAACCCCTGATTCACTTTTAGATTTTAGAAGAAGTTGCAAGAGGCTTTGGGTACTTGTCTAACTTTTAGCATAACTTTCAATCCATTGACAGATGGACAATCAAAATGGGTTATACAAGTGTTGGAAGATAAGCTATATAGTTGTGCCATTAAATTTAAAGGAAGTTAGGACCAGTATCTACGCTTGGTAGAATTTGCCTATAATAGTAGTTACCAAGCTAGCTTAGGTATGGCTCCTTAGAAAAGCACTATATGGCAGAAGGGGCAGGACTCAACTCTATTCAATCGAAGAGGGCAATAGCAAACTTATGGGGCATTATTTGGCTAGAGATGTGGAAGAGAAGATTAGGATCATTAGGAAAAGGTTGAAAGCTATAACCGATTGAGAGAAGTCATATCTTAACCTAAAAAGGTAGTAGATTGCGTATGAGATTAGTGAGAAAGTGTTCCTGAAAGTATCGCTATGGAAGAAGATGCTTTGGTTTGGCAAGAAAAGGAAGCTGAGTCCAAGATTTATTGATCCATATGAGATTACAGAACTTGTAGGACCAGTTGCCTACTGATTGCCTTTACCACTAGAATTATAGTAGATCTATGATGTATTCCATGTCTCAATGCTAAGGTGCTACAGATTTGACACTTTGCATATGATACCTATCGAGGAGATTTAGGTACAGTTGGATTTAACCTATGAAGAAGAACTAGTGAAGATACTGGCTAGAGAAGTCAAAAAGCTAAGGAACAAATCCATACCATTAATGAAAGTGCCATGGAGGCACCATAAGACCGAAGAGGCTATTTGGGAGAGTGAAAAGCATATGAAGTCTCAATATCCTTACAAACTCTCACCAGGTAATTTCGAGGATGAAATTTCTTAAGAGGGGAAGGATTGTAATGCCTAAGAACCTAGGTTTTATAAATAATACCTCCCGAGGCATGAATAGTGTCCTTTAGGGACTCAAGGCACCTTATGGTGGCAAAAGGGGGAAGTACTAGTCATAAAACTTTGATGGGCTAGAAAATAATGAAAATGATATAATTAAAACTTTCAGCAAAATCAATAAATCATTTTAGTTTGAGAACTAGTGAATAGTAGTTTTAGTTTGCTCTATGTTACGAGTGGCTAGATATGGGCCCGGATAGACCTAAAAATGGCATACCCTTAAGGTCAAAAATTCCAAATAACCTAATGGTAAAGGAATTATAATTTTCTAAGGTCATTTGGTATTTATTTAAAATTTCTTAAGTACATGAGTGAATAGTTGACCTGGTTCCTTTTGGAGTTTTGACCCGACATTTTAAAAAGCCATTAATAAAGAATTTCTAGATTTTTTGGCACTAGAAGTATGAATTTTAGAGGTTTAGAATAATTATTTTAAAATTTTAAAGCATAAAAAATTGGATTAAAATAGATCGTCGGACTGCCATATGGCACAATTCGAGCCATCCAAATGTTTAATATAAAAGGGATGACACATATGGGGGTGCCATATGTGCCAAGCTATGTTCCTCCCCCTCCCTTTTCTCTATGGCCGATACCATTCTCTCACCTCTCCCTCTCTTTTTTTTCTTTTCTCTTTACCTAATTATAAGACAATTCCACTAAAATTTAAATCAAACTTCACTTCAACAGTTACCTGAAGCTCCTCCTACTAATAAAATTCAAAGAGAGTGTCTAATTTTAGAGATATGGGCACTTGATGAATAGTGTCTAAAGTGAATAGACAAGCTTTTTTTCTCAATTTTTATTTTATGTTTAGGTAGCTCTAGGTGAGCCATGAATAACCATGTAATTAGTTCTTGATTTAAAGCTATGTAGGATTTTTTAGAATTTTTCAAACCCTAAAAGTGTGTATGTTTGCAAGTGAAGAGAGAGCTATTGAAGAAGAAAAGTAAACCTAGCCTTAAAGAGGTGGAATAAAGAGTTTTGAGACCTTAGATATGTGAGTTTAATGTAATATATGTTGTTGAATAGATTAGTGTTCATGTGTACATGTGTGAGTGTGTATAGATATAGTATATGGCACGTATGTGTGTGTAATTACATGTAATAAATGTGTGAGTGTGTTATGTTGAAGATGTAATGCTTGAATATATGGAGATTACATGAAAAGGGAATGTGATGGTGTGTGTGTGTATGGCCAAATGATATGTAAAAGAGGAATAGGTGTGTGCATGTGTAGTTGACACATAATGGTAATGTAATTTGGCTAAAAAGTAAGTATAAAGTATGCTTGTGAAAAGAAAGTGGTAATAAAAGAAGTATGGATGCCTAAGCATGAAATAGCCATGAGTTATGTAGTAGTTATAAGGTAGATATAAGCATGTGTGAGGTGAAAGCCAATGACAATTGACATGAGTCATATTTGTAGTCATGTAATTGAGAAAATTAGTTAGTGCAATATGATTGGATGAAATGCTAGGTGTAAGGATAAAGAAAACGTACACATAAATTGTATAATGATAAGTGATTGGAATGAGCATATGTTAGATAACCAATAATGGGGAATGTAAAAGGGTAATTAATACTAGCCTATATCAATTAAACCTCCCAATGGATAGGCTGACTAGTCAACTAGGGAGTTAATAGCTATTGGGTACTTTTTTCCATATGACATGTTGCCTATGTGTATGATAGGGTAGGTATATCTGCTAAGGTTTTGAATATGAGCCCTGCACATTTGTGTATTAGGAGGTCCATATGGACTGATCTCTGCTATTTAGGGTCATTGGATAAGTCTGTAAGACTAACTCTTGATATTAGGTATTAGGAGGTTTATACAAACTAATCCCTATTACTCATAATGTAGTGAGTATTTGGAGGTCCTATAGGGTAGATCCCTACTATCCATATAAGCTGGTCTAATCCTCACTATCTCTATTGTTTGGAGGTTCACTAGGACTAATTCATGCCATATAGATATTAAGAGGTTTTTATGAACTGATCCCTATTTTCAGGTGGATAGGTAGGTGTAGCTACTGAGGTCCAAAATGTGGGCCACTACCTAACTTGGATCTCTTTTGTCCAGTGTCTTAAAGTGTTGTCTCTCTAGTATGGGCCTAAATAGAATGTTCAAGGTATGAAGACATAATATTATAGAAAAACTTTACATTTTTAATTAGAAGAAAAAGAACATGACATTATGTGTAATTAATCTAAGTAATGTAAAATTATTGAACCAGATTTAATATGATTTAACACACATATAACTGATAATATATTTGCTGAGCATGCTTAAATAAAATTGGTTGCATTGTGTGTGTTACATGTCTTCAAGATACAATTTATAATACATTAAATTCACCACTGAGTGTATATTTAGCTTGTCAGTGTTCCAATATGCAGGTAGATGATAGTAAATATCTATTCATCTTTAAGATTACAATGCAGCTATCATATCACTTAGGTATATTTCTTAGTTCTCTTTTGAGTTTAAATAGTTAGAAGGCACTTATGTATGTATAAGGTTGGGGCTCAGTCATGTAATTGATTAAGTATTGTCTCGATACATTTTGGGACTGTACTTGATAAAACAGGTGATATGTATACATGTTTTGATATATCTATGCATGCTTGATGTTTGACGATATACATGTTTAAGATCTTTATGTGTATATGTTGTCTGACATCGAGATGAGTCATTGGGGGACCTAAAGGTCTAGGAGATAGGAAATGAATGAGAATGATCATAGAAGTGCCTTTCCTAAAGGTTAAAAATTTGGTTTTTCACTTTGGCAGCCAAAATTTTGGTAGATTGTAAAACCTTGATAAAAATGGTAATTCCATTAATTATAGCCATAGGCAATATAGAATAAGTAGATAACAATAGAATATGATGAGATTAGTAACTAGGTTATCAGGTTTGCAAAAGTTAAATGAGTAGTAGGTGGGGTAAAATTAGGAGGGGTGACTTATGAGAACATAGCGTCCCTTATCTAGTTCAATTAATGATCGAGTAGGGGGTGTTACACCTCTACTTGTGGAAGCCATAGAGGCTTTATAGACCAAACCATAAACATATGTAGTTAAGCTTAGCAACTTCCCCTAGGTTGTATGACCCTAAATGTTTGTGATTGCTCTATGAATGCTTTGTAGGCCTATTACATTTAAACTTGTTTGAAGTGGGTGCCAAGCCCATTGTGCCTTTTTATTTGGAATGGGCCCAACCAAAATCCACCTCAAACAAGGCTTAAATATTATAAGCCATTACCCTTACATGCTCTTTAAATAGGAGAGGTTATTGGGCCTAATTGAGCCCACAATAAAACTCGGGTGTTCTTTGATGACACTTAGGTAATCCCACCTAGGTAAGAAATGCCTTGCCTATGTGTATGGGAGAAATAAGGTCAGAAGGCTCATTGCTTATGTTTGTCTATTCTGAAAACACACCATGCATCATCCAAATGATGCATTGTTAGTATACTAATTGTGCATCACTTCTAACCCTTTGTTTTACAGCCATCATTGATCCTTTATTCATAACTCAATGTAAGAGAGTAGACAAATGCCCTTGTAGAACTAGTATTCAATCATCCATCCCACCAAAGAGAGGAACAATGTCTATAGATGAATTTGTTAGCAAGTCTTTACTGATAGTAGCCATGGGTGAGATGGAGAAGAGGATGGTGGTAGCCTTTACCAACACTATGCCCATTATGCATACTCAGAAAGAGGCAGGCTAGAGTTCTACCACTCACAAGGGAAATGAGGTGGTAAATGAAATAGATGATCAGGTTGTATATAAAGAAATCCTTCTAGTTTAGAAATCCTATAATAATATTCCTTCACCTAAGCTAGCTAAAGAAGACCAAATTAAGAAGCTAAATGAGAAAATGAAAGCCATGAGTAGGCGTATTACTGGGGGTAAAGATATTAACCTAGATGATACTAGCTTAAAGCTATACCACACCATACCTTACAAGTTTATGATGTTTGATAGAAGCAAATTTGATGGCACCACTAACCCAAGGACTCTCCTGAAGCAATTTGCAATCGCTATGAGGGCCATTAACCTATCAGAGGATGAAATTATGAGCCTATTCAACATGTCCCTTACTAGCTAAGCCTTTGATTGGCATCATTACCAAGAGAGAAGGGTTAAAGAAGATTGGTGTGAATTGACAAGAGCATTCAATAGGAAATATTCCAATAATGGTAGTATTAAGGTGGCATTAAAAGATCTAGAATTAGTCAGATAGAAGCCTAGTGAAACTTTCTCATACTATCTTGTAAAGTGGAGGGCTAAGTTACTAAAAATGAGAAATAAGCTTGATAGCATCTACTAGATAAAGATGTTCATTCAGAATGCCAATAGCTACATGAGTAGTGGGCTCTCAGTCAAGGGCATCACTACTTGGGAGTAGTTGAAAGATATTGCCATTGACTTGGAAATAGCCTATCAGAATAAGGGGTTCTAGAGAATAGATAATACAAGTTATTCATATAACAATGTTAGAGGCACCATTAAGACGACATATATAAATGTCATACAAGGTAAGCACTACTTTAATATAGGGAAGTCCTTATCCTAGTGTATAAAAAAGCTAGTTAAAGAAGGAATGTTGCAACCTCTCCCACTTTAACCTCAGAATGGTCCATTGCCTCCCAATTATAGGCATAGCCAACACTGTACCTACCATTGAAGAATAAGCCACATTACAAACAACTGTAAACTCCTTAGGAAGGTTATACAGGATCTCATCAATAACAAGTAGATAACTAACTAAAGGCCCACTTAAATGCACTTAGTAAGCATCAAACCTCATGTCTTCTTAAGTTTAGACTACCTAATGACATGTGCTAAGAGACATCTATTTATCTGACCATGAGATAAGTTAGGGGGTGAGAGCAAGTGAGGCCATCCTTGTAACTAGCTTCTAGGAGAGTAAGAGTGAAAGTAAACTTTAGTAAAGCAAGAACTTTTGGGATGGATCTTCTAATGAGGATCCTAAGGTGGGTGAGGGAGGGCTAATAAGGGTTGAGGGAGAAATGGGGGTGAAAGTTGAAAAAAATGGTCGGATCCTCTTAGAGAAAAAGACTAAAGCCAAAGGAGATGAGAATAACTAGGTACTTAAATAGCTAAAGAAGACATAAGCCCACATTAGCATTTATGACCTATTAATTTCCTCACAAGCCCATAGGCAGAAAATAGTTGAAGCCCTATGGTAATTTTTAGTATCTACTACTACAACAATTGAATAGCTAGTATATGTCATAAAGACAGGGAAAAATTGATTTATCACTTTCTCATATAAGGACTTACCCTTAGAAGGTAGAGAACATAACTGGCCACTTTTCATTAAGGCTGAGGTGAATGGGAAGAAAATAGAATTTGCCATGGCAAATGATGGCTCATCATTGTCCGTGTACCTAGTTAAGATTCTAGTAGGCTTAGGTATCAAAAAGAAAGATCTAGTGCCTTTTTGCAACACTATCAAAGCATTTGATGACATGAAAAGATATGCTAAAGGTTCCTCCACCACTAAAGACTAGGTAGGGCCCATTATCAATGAAGTCAAGTTTATAGTCATTGATATCCTAGCCTCATTCTCATTCCTAATTGTAGGCCTTGGTTCCATGTACTTGGAAGAGTCCCTTCTACTCTACATCAAATGATTAAGTTCGTATATAAAGGTACCATAGTCACAATCACGGTTGAAGTTGATCACACAGTGTTTACCCTTGCCATTGCAAACCAACCATTTAATTGGTTTCATGTTGCTAGCATATATAAGGATTACATGGACCTCACAATGTCCAAAATCATGAAGTGGATGAAGTTCCTCCTAAGAGCTAGTCTAGGTAAAAACCATTAGAGGGCAATGGAATAATTGCACATCAAAAGCCAAAAAGATGTTAGAAGGTTAGGCTATGACCCAAGTCTAAAAAGTAACTTAGAATAGAAAGGGAATAGCCTAAGTGATCATTTTGTAAAGCAAGGGAAGACTAAGTACGATAGGACCCTAGAGCCAATAGTGATAGATTGTGACTCCCCCTACTGGATTCCTAAAGAAACCTAATAAGTAGTGCACTTCCCGCTTTGTCACCCATCCTAAAATTTCCCCCATGTTCATTCGTTTAACTTTTACTTTTTCTATAATATTTAGCTCTATCTAATTCAAAATTTGTTCCTATCTATCTTTATATATTACTTAGGGTCATACCATATTATTCATGCCAATATTGGTCAATTATAGGTTAGTCAGGTTTTTCCTAAAATCCAGCAGCATAACAGCTATTTGGGTCACTTTCCAAAAATTTGAACTTATAAAAACACTTTTATAAAATATTTTCACATCTTCTGGACCCTTTTGGTCCCCCAGGTATCAACCTAACATCATCATTCTATTAAACATCAATGCAGGCCTCAGGCCACAATGAAGAAAAAAAACACAAATTAGAGCCTCCAGCTCACATATCTTTAATAAAAACCATACATTCTCAAAAGGATTGATAACTTGCTTATTACAACACAATTTGTACTTATATAATGACATTATGTGTCCTTTATAGACATAACCCCCATTTCCCACCTAAGTATATAGAGTGCCAAACTATACAAAATTTACAATCCACCTTTTATTATTTATCCTTTGAACTTGGTTGCACTTCACGAGGCTACGTCTCTACTTTGGGTACCTACGCACCAAAATAGGTACACTGAGTATATAATATACTCAGTGGTGAATTCAAGCATTTAAAACATGTCAGGTAGTTTATCCATGCATATACAGTCATAATATTAATTTATTCTAGTTATTAGGCTCAATTTAAAATAATTATGTGAAAAATTACCAAATTACCCTTGTACCAGTTCATGTCAATAAATCCATCTTT